>JBBPTK010000956.1:0-10316 GCA_038094135.1 Spongiforma cf. squarepantsii
AGGTCGTACTCATTCCTTCCTGCACACGCTGAGATCCGGAGCTTTCTGGATTTTCAGGGCATGCTAAAATAGCAACCTGACTACATGGGAACATTCCTGGTTTCGGTCTCTGCATATGAGTGAATTCACTAGCACCCAAAATTCACGTTCGTGATCGAACATGTGATGGATTTCGGTGTGGCGTGTATTTATCAGATTGACACACCCAGTCACGATGATACCAGCGACACTCGATACTGTATGTACCGCGCTCCGGATAAAGGTGAGGAAGAATTGTCAAGCTTGTATTTACATACGTATTGTACCGTTCGATTACTCGGTGCGTGTACTTTGCATGTATTCAATGTCGTACAATGACTGATGAATAACTTGACACGCATCCTTCGTTTCCACAAGTCTACTACACGGCGCAAGCTTAATAACAGTTCTTTTTTACGCTGCCATCGAGTTCTTCGACCCGTCGAAGTCGTAGAATGAACAATGGCCTGAAGCGTTCTAAAAGGAGGCCAGCAAATGGCAGTTTTGTGTTGTTGTTGTATGAATGCGCCTCTTTTCTGAGGTATAGACTTGTTCTAGCAGCCATAGGGTACTTACATTGTCGTAATGAGAATCGGTGATACCGCTATCATAGCAGCGTTTGTGACCCTGACGATCGTTCGTGGATAGGAGAGGAGTGGTATGGAAATCATTCGATATCGATCATCAGGAAGGAAGATAGCTGAGACACGGGCAGGGAATGCAAAAGTCCATCATTGCAATTTGTCTGGAACATAACCTACCGACCAACATGAATAAAAGGAACCCAAGAAGACAATGGCACCTTGTCCTCGTCGCGTAAACGCATGACTGCACTGTGCAATGCCTCTGCAGCTTCCGAGGTATCCGGAATCTTGCCACCCCGAAACAGATGCTTGTACACGTCCCTCGCCACCTTCGGCGCGTCATTGTCCATGATCGACCACATTGTGGCAATAACACCACCATATCCAGCCAAAAGCATTCCAGCAGCGAGATGAACAGATTCTTCTGACAGCTTCTCGTCGCCTTGTGCAGTTTCACAGGCGGATAAAAATGCAAGTCCACCTTGTGGTCGCGACAATTTGATGATGTCCGCAAGCCTCAACCGACGATGGTCCGCGAGGCAAAGTCCACTGTCAAGTGGGTGGACGGGATCTTGCACGCCGTGACACGCGAAATGAACCCAGTCCGCACTGGTCATTTTTTCCACGACATCCTCGACAGTACCGTCAGAATTTTCCACAGTTACATGTTGTGAGTCGTTGGACAGCGCTTTGATGTGGTCGATCTCTTCTTTGACCGACCACAACATTGGCTGACCATCACCTGGTGGCTGAGGAACGCTGACGAGGCGGATATTGGATGGATGGGAAGACGCGCCTTCCTTAAAGGATGGTATAAGTGAACCCAGCGTTGGTATATAGGAAGATATGACAAAGTCGGGCAGTTTTGGACCTGCCGGAGACTTATCGTAAAGTCCGGCTGCGTGAATGGGCAAAAATGCAAATGGACCAGTCGGGCACCAGAAGATACGAGTCAGTCTCTCGGTCCCGGAAGGTGGAGTCTACAAACAGGATCAGAATGAATGAACTCAGGACTGGGTCTGAAAGAACGTACTGAGATGCCCAGTACACCAAGAACTGGGTGAACCACTTCGTACCACAGAAACTGCAGAACGAGCTGGAACCTGTTATAGCAGATGTGCTCGTTGATTTCTTCTGCTACCTGTCCACCTTCCCTGACAGAAAGAGGTTCTCTGGACACCTGCGCTACTGTAGCGTCCACGTCTCCAGAATGGGCGAGGAGTGATAAGTCGTCACTTGAAATTGTCGGACAATCATGGTGGTGCAATAAATGACGCATCCGTTCTACATGTCGAAGGGAAACGCTGGAAAGGGGAACGGGAATGACACCTCTTGTTGTGACAATGAGTGCGTCACAACGCTCTTTGCTAGTGTTGAGGTAAACGACTGGACCGGAATTCGCAAGGACAGTGATTTGCTCAATAGTTTTTGGGAGCAAAAATCTGTCAAGACCCGGAAGAGATCGTATATGGTCGAGAAGCTCCTCTCGTTTGAGAGCAAGAGTGTGATGCCTGTGAACTTCGTCCTCGAGCGGTCTAGAGGTTGAACTAAGGCTGTTTTGCATGTCATAGTAGGACTCCAGGTAGGAGGATACGGGAGCACGGGAACTTGCATTTTCCAACTCTTTTGAGGTCTGCTCAAATTCATTGGCAAGTGCAGGGTGAGCGGCACGAAGAAGGTCAACTGGAGTACGAAGTTGGAGAAGCTGAGTCCAAACGATCGACCGGCCTTGCTCAAGCCACTCTACACCAGTTTCAGGGTATCCAGCCTTGAGTGCTGCAGCAGCTGCACCTCGTACGATATGAGCCCCATCGACGAGTAGGCGGTGGCGCTCAGTCAGTGGGAGGCCAATCCATGCCAACCGCGGAAGGAGATCGAGGGCAGTGGCATATGCATCCAGGACAGTTTGCGAGTTTCCTTCAGCGCATGCACACCCAATCCAGCTACGAGCAGCATTGAAACGAACGGAAATGGAAGCAACAGAGCACTGAGCAGCAGCAGAACAATGTAATGTGGCAGTAAAAATATCTGAGGGATCATAAGAATGGAAAAAGCGCATTGCAAGTGAATGACCGAGGTTGTAAAGCAGAATTGACTTTTCTGGATGGCCATCCGGAGTAAGGCGGATGGCCTCCTCCAATATCGAAACTGATTTTGTGACGTCTGCAATGTCGCTGAGTCGCTCAAAGCGACACCATAACGAATTTCCTAGGTTGCTAAGCCGAGTCGGTTTGTCTGGATGGCCGTCAGGAATAAGATGGACGGCCTCCTCATGGACGGAAATAGAATTCGTGATGTCTGCAGCGTCACCGAGGGATTCAAAACGGCGTGCCAATGAAATCCCCAAGTTGTTAAGCCAACCTGATTTTGCTGGATGACCGTCAGGAGTAAGGCGAACAGCCATTTCATTCACCGAAACAGATTTCGTGATGTCTGCGATATCGTTGAGCCATTTAAAGCGACCCAGCAACGAGTTTCCGAGATTGCTAAGCCAAATTGGCTTGTCGGGATGACTGTCGGGCGTGAGATGGATGGCCTCTTCAAATATAGAAACAGATCTCGTGAGGTCTGCGACGTCACCGAGACATTCAAAGCGAGAATACAATGAGCGACCCAGGTTGTTAAGCCAAACTGGCTTATTTAGAGCGCTGTCAGGGGCAAGATGGATGGCTTCTTCATACATCGAAACAGATTTCATGATGTCTGCAATTGCACCGAGCCTTAGAAAGCGACTCAACAGTGAGTTTCCCAGGTTATTCAGCCAGCTTGGTTTATCTGTATGGCCCTCTGGAGTAAGACTTATCGCCTCTTCATACATCGAAACAGATTTCGTGATATCTGCGATGTCACCGAGCTGTCGAAAGCGAACCAATAGTGAGTCTCCCAAACTATTAAACCGACTTGGTTTGCATGGGTGGCCATGGGGAGTAAGATGGATGGCCTCCATTTGCATGGAAACAGATTTCGCAACATCTGTGACATCACCGAGACGCTGGAAGCGAACCAACAACGCGCTCGCCAGACTGTGGAGATAACATGGTTTATCGGGATGGCCGTCAGGAGTAAGGCAGACGGCCTCCTCGTTCAGCAAAATGGCTTTCATCATGTCTGCGACATCACCAAGATGCTTAAACCGGATTAATAATGAATGTCCAAGGTTGTTAAGCATACTTGCTCTGGCCGGATGGCCGTTAGGAGTAAGAAGGACACTTTCCTCAATTATCGAAACCGATTTTTCCATGTCTTCGACGTCACCGAGGTGTTTAAAGCGAGTCAATAACGCGTATCCCAGTTGGTTAAGCCGATTTGATTTCTCTGGATCGCCGTCAGGAGTAAGATGGACAGCCTTCTCTTTCATCGAAATTGATTCCATGATGTCTACGTTATCGCCGAAGTGTCCAAAGCGACCTAATAACGAGCTTCCAAGGTTGCCAAGCAGCATTGGTTTGTCTGGATGGTCATCAGGGATAAGCTGGATTGCTTCCTCATTCATCGAAACAGATTTGATAATATCGCTGACGTCGCCGAGGTATCGAAAGCGCTTCAGCAGTGCTGTCCCGAGATTGCTAAGGTGAATTGGCTTGTATGGATGGTCGGCAGGGGCAAGACAGATAGCCTCCTCCAATATCGAAATAGATCTCGAGATGTCTCTGACGTGACCGAGACGGTCGAAACAAGTCATTAATGACACTCCGAGGTCGTTGAACAAAGCTGGTTTATCCGGATGGCCTTCAGGTGTAAGACGGACAGCTTCCTCCTGAATCAAAACAGATTTCATGATATCTGCGACGTCACCAAGGCGTTGGAAACGACAGTGCAACGAGTTTCCCAGATTCGTCAGTTGATTTGGTCTGGATGGATGGTCGTTGGGAGTCAGGCGGACCGCTTCCTCCAGCATGACAATAGACAACTCCACATTCACGGTATGTCCACGTCGTTGGAAGCGATTTCGCAATTCCACCCCTAGATTGTTCAAACACTGTAGTATCTGGGAGTCGTTCAAATTCGAAAGGAGTTGTACGGCCTTCATCTGCATAGAAACCGCCCCACGAATGTCGATCGGGTTGTCCTTCTCTGTCAATTGACGACATAATAGGCTCCCCAGCCGTGCTAGCAAAATAGGATAGCAAAGATGCGAATGCGACAAAGTGTGGCCTGCAGGGCGATCTTCGACGGCACGCCGGAAACACCAGAAGGCCTTGACGAGATCGGCTTGATCCTGGCCATCATGATACCGTAGCAGAGCAAGATATCCATCCTCACTGAGTTTTTCCGGCTCACTCTTGGTGTCAGACTTGGCCAGTTATTGTGATAAGTACGACGATGGCATATTAGATAGACCAACCTCTCACCCTAGGCTTCGTCTTGCATTTACCTCCGTAACAGTGACGTCGTTCGGCGCTGATTTTCAATGACAGATGCCATGGCAAAAATTCATTCCTTGGTGCCCAAAACGTGATGGCTGGAACGCTGTTAGGTTACGGTACCAGGAAGTGAGGGTGAATAGGATGACTCACGCTCAAGCTGGGCATTCCGTCCAAATACCTCTCCTACAGAAATCGTGAATCGCTCAAGTAATTCGGCCGTTCCTATCCTGGGTTCGAGCTCGAACGATGCGTAGACTTGGAATGAAATGACAGAAGATTGTTTCATTGCCCTAGAACAGTTTTCAGCAAGAACCAGCTAGTAATGGGAAGGGTGTTGACGGACAAAACGATCATTTCATCCCATTTGATAACATCCCCTCCCATCAATGTGGTCTTTTTCGATGATTCTTTGAAGATCCCGTCACGCGCGATATAGAACACTGCTGGGAGTCGATCCAGTAGTACGCGTGCAACGCCTGTAGCACGCATGTCTACCGGGTGTGCGCCACTATCATTAATCTACCAGGACTACCAGAACTGCTATGTACGTACGTGTTATGGTGACAGGAATACAAGGCTTCGTCTCGAAGGAACTTTTTTCTTTGGATTGCTCGTGTGAGGCAGATTGCCAAACATTGTGTTCGTTCATGAGTGAGAAGTAGTGCCGGTAGAGAGGATAGTATCTAGACGAGTTCTGATGGAGAGAGCTGTACCGTCTCTGACTGCTTACTACTGTAGAAGTCAACACAGGATAAGACACAGACACAATCAAGATCCAAGGGACATACGGGGACCAAAGCTGAAGTGACCGTGGGGACTAGGGTCCGGCATCACAGCCCAATGGGGATGGCAAGAGATCAAAAATGAAATATTAGTTTCTACCCCCAGCAGAAGCGCAAACCCCTTCTTATTGGGTGCATCGCTCAACAGCACAACGATCATGTCTACAACAAAACTTACTTACTGTATCATCTACCGACCGACATGAATATAAGACCCAAGAAGAGAACGACACCTTGTCCTTGTCGCGCAAACGGACTACCACACGACGCAGTGCTTCCGCAGCCTCCGTGCTGTCAGGAAACTTTCCGTCCCTGAACAGATACTCATACACTGCATCCCTGGACACTTTGGGCGCATCATGATCCACGATCGACCATATGGTCGCGATGATGCCGCAGGCAACCTGGCGGCTAGACGTACAGATTCCTCTGAGCAGTCCAACAAGCAGACAGAAACGCAAGTCCACCTTGCGGGCTCGACGGCTGGATGATGTCCGAGAGTCTCAACAGACGATGATTTGCGAGGCATAGTCCGCTGTCGAGCGGGCGGACGCGATCTTGCGAACCGTGACGTGCGAGATGAACCCAGTCAGCGTTAGCCATCTTTGCCATGACAACCTCAACGGTGCCGTCAGAGTCTTGCAGGGTTACAAATGGGGGTTCCCCAGAGGGCATTTTGATATAATTGATCTCTTCCTTGACGGCCAATAGTACAGACCGACCATCAGTTGGAGGCCGAGGAACAGCAACGAGACGGATGTCGGGTAGATTGGAAGGCCTATCTTTCTAGGGTGATGGTTTAACACACAGAACGTTGGTATGTAGGAAGATATAGCAAAGTCGGAAAGCTTCAAACCTGTAGAGGATGTGCCGTAAAGACCAGCGGCGTGATTGGGTAAAAAAGGAAAGGGTCCTATCAGGCACGAATATTCTCTCGGTTCCGGAAGGCGGGGTCTGATATCGACAGAGCGTCAGCAAGAAAGAATGGTTTTCGACGAAAGACGCACGGAAAATCCGAGTACATCGAGAACTGGGTAGATGGGTCTAATCTCAAAGGGCGCGTAGACATTGAATGAAATAACCGACGGAACACCCAGAATGTGATTCAGCGGAGGCAACGGGAAATGGGGATGATGGAGAACAAACAAGTGAATATTTTCGTTTCACTCCCTAGCTTCTCTGCTCTTCGACACGGGGTGTTTCGATGTTTTCGCGTTCGTCCAGTCAACTTCTACAACAACTAAAAGCCTGTTGGAACCCGACGGAGTCCACGTGCAATATACGTGGCATAGATGCCTTCCAGGAACATCAGCAAGTAATTTAGACGGACGCTGTAGGAGCATTAATACGTACGAGTTATGAAAACGTACTCGCATATCTTCGAATGAGACAAGCGCAGCCGCGAGTCATCTGATTCGGCTTCTTCCCCGTATCCTCCAGGTGGTAAGACAGGGATAAAATGTGAGTTGTTGTCCACGAGTTCGAAGCGAAGGAGAGATCAAGCAGAAATCAGTGGAGTTCAGGGAAGAGCTGTGCTGCGCGGCATCTCGGATTTGGTGAACACGATGGAATGTTGCGGTTGAAAGTCTTGATACGTGCAGTGAACCAATTTCTATTTCTGCTGTGCTTCCGAGCCATTAGTGAATACTTGCCAGTAGGACTTGGAACGGAATGTGACTGGGATGGAAAATTCCGAGTTGGACTTGGAGCTCACGCACGATTGCGGACCCACTGATTGAGTAACCAGTTATAGGCCACTTGTCCATGTATCGTCGAGTATTTATCACATTCGACAGCAAGCAACCATGATGCCTTTCCCGTCCATATTCCAGCAGTTTTCCACTTTGCGAGCTGATGTCATTCCAGACCCCTGCGCTGTGTTATTCGGCTCTCAGCTGTTCAGAGACAGTGATGTCCATCTGTGAACGTGGAACATCAGACCAGCTCGCTGAATCAGCATTATCATCACACTCACATGATGCCAACCAAATCGCAGTATTGGGGGACTGCCACCCCCAATCTTCTGCAGTTGAAGAAAAGTAAGCGTTGTGAGTATTCCAAAGTTTCTCGCTCACACGTACGATCGATAGACTGATGGCGTTTGGTCACACCTTCGGTACTCGCTCTTGACGGCTTTGAGGCTTACACATGAAGCGGGAGAAATCTGTCCTTCTTTCCATCAAGACTGACTCACCGATAAGCCACCGCGGCAGAATATGAAGACCGTGACACTCGTTTCAGGGACTCCTAACACGAGGTGGCGTTTTTGCTGTACTCAGAATATCGGTTTCGAAACTTACCCACTCTGCTCTAGGACATACCATATGATAACGGGAATGATAATATCTCCGTGCTCGTTGTCGGTTTGGTTTTCACGTGTGTGGGAGGGACAAGGCACTGTTGCCTGTAACTCTTTACCGAAAGTAGATGTTAGTTGGAATCGAGAGTCGGAAAATTAAGGGGAAGGGTGGCGGACTTCTCTCCTTCTCTTTCATTCATTCGATACTCATTGGATCCGGACTTTTGGAATGACGTGGCATCATTGTTTCTCAAGAACGGAACAGCGGCAGAAGGTGTACCTCAAAGTGTTCGTTACTCCCATGTGAGTACCAATTATTCACATGTCTTACTCTCCTGGACACGACTAGACTTGTTGGCCTCATGTTGGACAGGACCAGTATACCTGCGGTGTCTGGTAGTGCGTCACGTTAGAATATCATCGCTATTGTTCATTCAGGTGTTTTCGATACTTATCAACGGACACAGACAGATGCTCGACGCTTCTTGCGTTATTTGGCCAGAGAATTACGCCTCATTTGCGCTCAAAGGACGTGCTCATTTGCCTAGGTTGAACCTAGCTGCGAATAAGGGTATCATAATATTTGGGCCTCCAGAGTGGTTTAAGCTGACAACAACTTACCGGAACGGTGAGCCCGGTTCAAACTTGAGAGCAGGAGAGAAGGTTCCAACGCTCACATGCCGCTTCCGTCTTAATAGTACATAATCGCCGTGACTTCAAACCCGGACAACGAACGCCACGAGGATAACACGTTGAATTGAAACGTTGATGGCAGGTTGGAATTCGGATCGGATCTTCTGCAAGCGTACAGGCCCGGGTCATGCAAACGGACATCCGATCGACCGGATATTGAGGGACCAGGGAGCGAGTCTACCCTAACTGCGGCAGGTTCATGCAGGAAACAGGCGAGGCTGGGGAAATCGGTGTGAGACGATGGGATGGTGAATCATCAGGCGGAGCACCTGTGGATCAAAGCCTGCAGCAGGTTGTGCGGTTGTGTGGCTCTCCAGACGGACGTCCATTTACGTACACTCCCCGCATCGGAGCGCTCGCTGTTAATGTGCAAAGGTGACGGGGTCTTGCTTCTCACGTCGGCGAACAGTTTCTTCCCGTCAGTTTTGTCACGACCCTAGCGGCCGATATTTCGTGTAGGGGATTAAGATATGCTACAAGCACTAGTTTCTTCATACTCACCTGTGTAGTGTTCACGCGATCCTTCATTTACAGTCACTGGCCCTGGAGATCGACGGACTGCGAAGGGCGGAATCCCGAAATGATTACGTGATACAGAATGGGTCACATTCACGTGACCATCACGTAGGTCCATGTTGATAAGTCGCCGCGTGTTGCACAGGCAGGGACCCATATGTAAGCCTCGTGTTGTCCTCCAACCCGAACGAGGCGAGCTCCGGGTTCTGGCTCTCTGGTTTGTTTCCAACGTCGTGTCGTCGTCCCAGTAACAAAAAAAGGTCGGTCGCCATCGTCGCGTTCGCCGACCACCTCTTGCTCACGCTGAATTTTTGTATATTTTTTTTTCTTTGCATCTCACGGTGACGTGGTCACAATGCCGGAACAGCCTGGGCACACTGGATTTGATCTGTCGTCTGTCACATTCCCTTCAAGTTGAACTGCATACAACGAGCTGCTGCTGCGCACGGACGGTTCCTCGTTTCAACCTGTCTCATTTCTGGCCCTCGATAGTCTCCAACGTTTCGTGCCACAAAGTCTAACTTCCTTTTTTCTCATTTGCGCGCATCGACTTCATATCGTGCTCCGACGACAGACTCAATTTCTTCTTTAACGAGAAAGAAAGGAAAAATGTTGGCTATACATACCCCTTTGCCGGAGCTTCATCGTTCGTCTCCTGCAAAGACGACGATGACGACGAAGCAACTTCAATGCTCGCCTGCCTCTCCTCGTCCTGCCCTTGCAAATTCTACCAACGTGGGTTCGCATCCCAATTCATGCGACCCTAGTTGCCTGAAAAGCGTTGTTTCGACATCGGTGGCTCGAACAACCTGTGGCTGGAGCGATGCCGAACCTGGTATTCGTTTTCATTATCACACTCCCCATCATTCGTCGACGACACTTATTCCTTCACCATTCCTGGTGACCTTCAAAGCTCGTCCCACTGTTTCTGTCTCACTTTCGGAAGCCTGTTCGCAGCACCTCCCGGTGCGCGAGCGAGACCGATTTTACGGTGGCTCAAGCGCAAGAGCGCAAGGCCCAGGTCGGCAACCGGACCTGCCAGATGTGAAGAGTGTCG
>JBBPTK010000957.1:0-10304 GCA_038094135.1 Spongiforma cf. squarepantsii
CCATGCCTGTTTTCATCACACATCAGACAGAGAAGAAGCGCGACTCGTTTGCCTCGTTTTCGTCGAACATGTCTTTGCCCGACTATGGTAGTTCGTTGGCGGAGGTGAAGAAGGAGCCTTTCTCCCCAACGGCGACGTTGTCCGGATCGGTGTCCAAGGAGTCGTTTCATCGGTCACCTGTGGACAGAGACAGCATCCCCCTTCCCCCACTTCCCGAAGCCGCGTTCGATGCGAGTTCGCCACCTCGGTATATGTCCGATGCGGACCACGCTATCTAAAGCAAACGTGGTCGTGTCTTCCTTTCCTCTGTCCTGTTCTTGGATAAATGCACGGTAATGGAAAGAATGAAAAAATCAACGCAGACCCTCTTCGTTCCTATATTCAGCTGTCACGTCGTATCTGATCAACTGTATTGTTAGCGAATTTCCTCTCCGCGAAGTCACCCTCTTTTTTGGTATTTCTCGCTCATCGGTCCTTTTTTTCTTTCCTTTGTGAACTACCCCGTAGTGGATACCCTTCATCCCCTGAACTGTCGTATCACTATTGCTATTGTATATTTTTGGGGTTCAATAGACTGTAGCAATCTTACACCACCATACTCTACTCGAATAAATGTGTTTTATGCTTGATTGTTGGTCTTTCTAACGAGATAAAGGAAAGATGCATGACATGCTGACGCTGTGACAGGGCGTGGATGTCACACCGCAATACTATTTAATTGTCTTGCATAACATGTGTTTGAAACCTGGCTAGGTCTGTTCCAAGTTTGTTATGTTAAACTAGTATGTAACATGATAATGTTATGTAGACAATGTAGATTACTGATCCATCTTTTATATGCCTACAATGGTTCTAAATGCCTCATAGCATTGGAAGATCAGGCGCCTATTTTCCAAAGGCACCATTCCCTCAGCAAATTGCTGAGCAGGATTGGGAATGGGGGGGTAGCAATATGTAACATTTGTAGGGTTTTCTGGATACTCCCCATTTGCAACATGTTGTAACAGGGCTTGAGTTACAGGGATCTTGAAAAAAATAGGAAATGTGCCAAACATAGCAATTCCTGGAATAAGCTAAGAAATAAGCTAATGGTCAGAAAATGACAGATGAAATTGGAAAATCACTCACTTCATGCTCCAAGAGAGGATTTTCCAATAGTGCCCTTTGCTTATTATTCCACCTGAATGCTGCAATTGCTTCTGCTACAAGCTGAGCTTGTGCATTGGCAATATTTTGGGGCTGTGTCTGCCTCAGAGACTTGTCTTCTACAACAATGAGAATAATATTATTCCCATCAATCAGACATACGTCTGGCTGTGCTGATTTCTCCAGGCCACAAACTGAGAGTTTGAGAGGTGTCCACAAACTAGCTGGGCGTTGTCCAGAAGCATATTGAAGAAGCTCAAAGAGATGAATAGTAAACAAGTTCACAGCTGCTTCAGTCCAGGCAGGATCCATGGCATGGTTGACATCACTTATGAATTGTCTGCTGGCATTAGCTTGCATGTCACCAGCATTAGGGTTGAGTAGTAATTCTTGGGGAATCATCAACCCAGGGTCTGGTAATGCCTACAGTGTAGAAAACATTGTAGTCAGTAATGTTTGAAGAGATCTTGGTTGTCCTAGAACAAATTCTACCTCATGCAGTCCAAAGAAGTCAAGGACATCTGTTTCAACCATGGTGATATGGTAGGCTTCTAACTCATTGTGTGTCCAATGACTAGCTGATTTAGGAGAGCGGAGGAGTGTAGCCATGAGTGCTTGAACTTGATGCACTAGTCCTCCAAAGGATGGCCCTTAAGTAGCACAAGGCCAATCCCACTGTGGGCTGTTGAACTCCTTTTTAGGTTGCTCACCTGCTTCATCAGTACCATGGAGCACCACAGCCAAAAGTAGATTCTCGGCTTCCGTTGTGTGAAAAGGTATCCAATAAACAATGCCAATTTGCTATGTCATACTACCCGATGGGCAAAACCATTGATTGCACTAAACCTAGGACAATAGTCACCTAGGTCTGTCTATAAGCGTGTGCTTGTAATGGAAATAGAATTGTGGGTGCCTCGCAACGCCGTGGGCGAACGGGATGAGAGGTAATCCACTCATCTATCGCCAGTCGCATCTCCTCGGCAATCGTATGGAATGTCATCGCCCGTTCCTTGGCACTCCTTTTGAACACCGACTCAATCAATGTCATGAGACATTCTGTCACAGAAATGGGTAAAGGTAGCTTTCTTCCAGGATCGGCTGGAAAAAAGACGTCACCCTCGCCCCTCTTGGTGCGGATCTCCGTGCCCATCACACACCTCCTGAGGAAGCACTGGTGTAAAGTTGTCGATAGTTTCACTGAAAAAGGCTATACCAAGGTCGTGCGCGTAACAAACGTTTCTCTGCCGTGAGGTCGGTATCAACGTCAGCACATGCTAGATAGAGCAACGAGTGCTTGTAATAGGGCACGTATTCCGTCTTTGCCCGTGACCAAAGATGAATGCATCAGATCCCATGATCTATGTCCCCTTACCTTGTAGTAGTCCGTAGCGACCGATAATAGGATGCGTTCATTGCATTGTCCACGCCTTCCAGCTGATCGAGCATTTTCCAAGCGGTGTCCATGTCCTTTTTCGTACCCTCCAGATCCCCATAGACCAGTTTGGTATGTGCGATGTTCGCCAGCAGAACATACGCCTCCTTGGACTTATCTGCATCGATCCGTGACAGGAGCGCGCTGAGAAACCCGAGCTGTGCCTGTGGATCTTGTTGAAGGAATGAATTTCGATGACGGAAACACAGAGAGGGAATGAACACACTGGTAATCTCCTCGGACACGCGCGTTCCGAGCTCCACAAGGTTTTGCTGGTTCAATCTGGACTCGAAATCCCTGACAAATTGCTAGAAAAACGATCACGCGGCAGGGCTTCGAAAGCGGGTGATTGAAGAAGTCGGACAGTTTGAGCGTCAGCTGGTGCCATAGCCTGTCCGTTGCGCGCATGAGAGCCAATCACGATGAACTGTCCGCGCACGTCTTACATTCTCGTGTAGAGGGTCTCGAATGGAGTTTGGACGTAAATGGTCGCCTTGAATGTGTAGACGAGCGATAGGGTGACCGGCTCAATGGGGGTAGAGGGGACGACGTCGTCGATGGGAACGCCGATACCGAGAAACAGGATGGTGAGATTGGGACAGTAGGTGAGCATTTTTAGATAATCGATGACGGTATTCCAGAACGGACTGGCGTTGTACTCGAGGTTCAGACGATGAAGTGGGGCCCATGGGATCTGAAAGTAGCGCAGATTGAGACTACACCAGGAGAGGCCGAGGCTGCGGAGACTAGGCGGCGAGTGCAAGACGATCGGAAGCGGATTTTCGCCCGTGGAGCGTACTATAGGTGCGCGTAATCAGGTGGGAGCGAACGCGGGATCTGGAAGACACGGAAATGTGTGACCGTATCGGCCGTACATGATGATATGAGTGAATTCGGGCCCACGTCGTCGTGGATTTGAGCGTTCCCCATCCCTCTTTTTTTCTCTATGTAGTTCCATGCAATGACTATGGGCTAACATGGACATCAGAATGACAATAGGGCGATGGATGTAGTACGGACCACGGCATGAGCATACTCAAACTATAGCGTATCGTACCACGACTCATGTCGGATGCATGCCGTGTGACGGCCTTGGGCCTAGTTTCGGTGAAGGGCAGGCATGACCATTAGCCGTGACTCAGTTGGATAGACCCGAGATGCCGACGAAAGCGAACTCGGTGCCCGATGATGAGAATCATCGAAGGAAGAAGGTTTCTTGACTGGGAGAGGATCCGACACCGGCCCCCGTTTGAACAAGCACGAATCGTTGTCGTGGCCATGTTGCCACATCCTAATGTGCACCGTGAGTATGCTTTGTAACCAGGTGAGACTGCGGAAAGGAAGTCAGCGACCCACACGGAGTTTAAAAATTGGTGTGCTGCTCTCCGTCTCTCCAAACCATGGCGAGCCTCCCCCGTTCTGCAAAGACTGCCAGCCTCTGGACACTTGATGACTTGGAGTCATATCATATCACTCTTAATCGGGTAGACCCTCTCGCCTTCTTTGGTTTACAGGTGGGTGGTGATAATTCGGTTAGCCGTGAGCTTATTTAATATTTTTCACATCATAGGCGTTGCCAGAACCTGCAGTCGAAGCAGAGCTGCTAGGGACTACTGACTGGAATGCGATGCAAAATCGTGAAAATGCACAGTTGGTCAATTTGCTCTCCCGTGCCATGAGGCCTGGACCGATGGGGAAAGCTGGGGTGTTTGATTTTCTCATCCGTCTTTTCCGGGCTATCAATTATGTTTCCGATAACAGTACAATTGTGCTCCGGATGGACCTCCCTTTCCTCTATGTTTGCGGGAAAACCAAGCATGTGAGAATTGAAATTGGCATCAGTGACATGGAGCGCAATCCTCTTCTCCTTGTCAAGAGGGAAAACAAGTGGTGGGATGGTGACCATGGGGAACCTGTCAACACACAAGCTCAGCTTGTGGCAGGTGCAGTTGCTGCATTTAATGCCATTAATGCACAAAGGGAAAAAAATGAGCTCCCTCCTTTGGTAGAAAAGGTAAAGTGTATTATGATGTCAATTCTTTTCTAACTGCTTGTTTCCCAGGTCATGCCAGGAATCATCATAGTTGGCACACTGCCAGTTTTTTTCAAGATTCCCATCACCCAAACTCTGTCAACTCATATTTGGTCTGGGACCTATCCACCCCAGGAAACTCATGTCACTTTTTGCCATCCCCCTGTTCCTCGCCCTGAACTTCAATATGATGAAGGGATGGAGTCCCTTGATAATAGGTATCCAATTTTACAATGCTATGAGGCTTTGAAATCAGTTATGGGTATATAGCTTGGTGTACCTGACCAGATTCTGTACATTAATTTTGTGCAAGTAAATAACAATATGTGGGATCTTTGAGTCACTAGGAATCAATGATGGGATGGAATAACTGAGATATGTAGAACCAATTGTATCACTGGGAGATTGGATAATCATATTGCTCATAGCCCATCAACATCATGGATACAGGTAACCCATGTGGGTGTGATACCCTTACCCACCTCAGGTGTGGGTACACACCCACACCCACACCCATACCAGGTTTCAAACCACAGCAAAGGTGTGTGCAACAAGTGAAGGCAGGGTAGGCCAAGAGGAAGGGACAAACCAGCAAAGATGATGACAACACCATCATGTCATCATCACGCTGATGAGGTCGTCGTCGTCGTGTTCGTTGCAGCGCGAGGGTGAGCGATGACAAAGACGACATCATCACGTCATCACTGTGTTTGTTGCAGCGCGAGGTGAGGGCAACAGGTACAGGCAGGGGTGGGCTGACAGAGAGAGAAAGAAGGGATGAGACGGCAACGACATCATTGTGTCATCATCGCACTGATGTCGTCGTTGTGTTTGTTGTGGCGCAAGGGTGAGCGATGACAATGACGACGACATCATCATCATGTCATCATCTCGTTGGCGTCGTTGTTGTCGTCATTGTGTTCGTTGCAGCGCGAGGGTGGAGGCGAGGGCAACAAGTAGAGGTGGGGGTGGGCCGAGAGAGGGAAGGGATGTGACGATGAAGACGATGAAGACAACATCACCGCGTCTCGCGCTGACATTGTCATAGCCGTCGTAGTCGTGTTTGTTGCGGCACGAGAGGGGATGAGACGACGATGACGATGACGACTATGTCACCGCGTCGTCATCGCGCTGACGGATGTCGGAGGTGAGGTGGGACGGGAGGGAAAGGGAGAGCGAGCGAAACGATGATGACAACCACCACGCGATAAACTCGCGCTGTTGTTGTCATCGCCATCGCGCTCGTTGAAACACGAGGGAAAGGCGAGGGTGGAACGGGAGGAGAGGGAGAAGAGCGGCGAGACAAACGACGACGACGACCACTGCGCGATAATCGTGCTATCGTCGTCGTCATCGCTTTTGTTGTACTGCAAGGGTGCCGGTGAGAGTGAGGGCGAGGTCGGGGCATACTGTAAAAAAAAGAAAAACTCACCAATCTGCTCGACAACGGGTAAAACCCGTTGAGGGTTGCCTACGGATCTCTGACTATGGACCCGCATGTAAACCAGTACCCTTGGAACGGGTATACGGGTCATGCCGGGTATACCCGTGATGTTCCCTACTAAGTTATGCCGGTCATTCATCTTCACAGTCGGAAGTCGGAAGTATTCGTCGAGCTCACTGACAACAAACTTTGTTGATGAAGTACCAACAGCGTAATCAGCAAAATCGTCGGCCTTGTCGAAACTAGTCAGCACAAGTGTGAGGAGATACATATAAGTATGGCACACAACACACGGCATCCAAGTTTACAGTTCACGGCATCCGAATTAGAACTACTCGTGCGCTGAGTCGGAGGTTGCGAAAGCACAGGATGAGTCTTCTGAGCTTATGTAATGACGGTGATGTCGAGGTAACAGCATCGACATGGTTGGTGACGGTGATCTCAGGTAAATGTGTTCCTAAGCCCTGATAGTGCAGTGGGCAGCGGCAGCATCACCGTGAAGCTGGCAACGACAATCTCGAGTAAATACATATGTTCCTAAGTCCTAAATATGACCCAGATCTGCCATCGTGGATAAATTGACGGATGACGGACAGAGGCACAAATAAACAATAGCATGATCTACTAAGCAATACTATATACTACTAGGACTCAGACCCGCAGAACACCGCCAACCTGTGGTGTGTGCAGGCGGTGTTTGTGCAGGCCGGGTGAACCAACACCGTACCCGTACCCGCAGGACCCGTAGGGCAAACACCGCGGTGTCACCCGTACCCGTGCGGAACCCTAAGATTCCTCGGACATAGGCTATCAGGGACGCTGCAAGTTCGACCGTGTGGGGTGCACTATAAGCATGGGATTGGGTGGGAGCAAACACGGGATCCAGGAGGCACGGAAATAGGTGACCATATCGGACGTATGTGATGACATACTACTGGATGAGCAAAACGACCTCATGGACTTGAGAGAAAATTCCCCTATTCAGTGTTTTTTTTTCTGTAAGTGGTTCCATGTCAAAGAATGGCATGGTCACGCTCGGACCATAGCGTATCATACACTGACTCACGTTGGACGCATGCCGTGTGACGGCCTCGAGCCGGGTCAGTGGTTCCCGGTGAGGAGGAAATGCATGACCATCAACCATCACCCAGTTGGACGGATCCGAAATGTCAGTGATCTCGGTGCCCGATGAATGAGAATGATCCGCGCCAAAAGTGGGCCTTGGGGGGATCCGATACCGGCCCCCGTTTGAACGAGCATAAGCACAGATTGATGACGATCAGGGTCCCGGCTTGGATGAAGAAGAGACGAGAGACAACAAAGCCGACGCGTGAAAAAAGTCGAATAACTTTCCCATGGGAACTGATCAGCAGCGCCTGAGGTCCTTAGTTGGCACAACTGAAAATTCTCGTGTAAGCGGCAAGGAGCAAAAAAGCGTACGTCTTTTTGTTTGGGAATCCGAAAATAGCCAGTAGTAGGAAGTTGAGCCTGATCAACTTTTGACCCGCACATCCCGCCGCTGTACTATCTATCGTGCCTTTGTAGAAAATGGATGTTGGCCGCCCTCGGCGTTCAGTATATACTTCAGCCGACTTGTTCAGCCCCGTAGATTCTTCTTCTTGGATGCCTGTCCCCTTTGGAAACGGTGTCTATTACACAGGCATGTTGCCAGACGCTCAGGCTCAGAACATTGACCTAATATGACTCGTGGTAGCTATAACCTGTGTTGTTCCGAACAAGAAAGCATCATGGATACCCACATGCTTGCTGCAATTCACGTCAAACGCAATAGTACGTCGTATGTGAACCCCCCACTTCTAATCGATCGACAGGCTGGGAGGAAGTCCAGATGACCTACAACTTGAAGTCATTTACGAGAATAATACTCTGTATTTAGTGTCCTTGTGCCGAATGGTGCTAGAGCCAACGGGTGTCGGGCACCTCAGTCTTTTCATTAGCACATTTATCTCTTCTATGCCGGTATTCCTCTGTTGGAGGGGCCTTCGCATCAAATCCTCAAAATTTGCGGCGTCCATGGCTTTTTTCACAACCTTTTTTCATTGGCAAGCTTGTTCGTCGAACGCGATCTGGTCATGTGAGTCGGAAGAGTGGTGATATTAGGGGGCGTGGATGGCGAGTTTTAGTCTTCAAGGGGAGCATTTTGAGCTTCAGAGTGCTTTTTACTCGGACTCGACCACACTTGAGATTCGAAGGGCATCGGAACGGTTTGGCACTGACGCAACGCGTCCTACGTGTTGAAGATCGCTCTGGAGATTCAAGATTCTACAGTTAACCACACCTAAATTTTTTCTGATCAAAGACAGAAGTTAAGATTCCGGACAGTTTGCTACGTGATAGGTGGGAAATGCAGAGGGATCGAACGAAGACCGACAGCCTAATTAAGGGACCGTGCGGAGTTTATGTAAAATATACACGTACTTCAGTCAGGTAAGGTAGTCGTCTTGTGAAACCAACGAACATCACGTGGTGTGACAACGTGTGACGCTGTGTTGGATACGATGTTTGCAAGTGAGTCGCGACTGTCGGAGTGTCAAAGTAAGAAGTAGAGAATGGCAAATATGTTGAAATAACTGCTGTAGCTTTGGAATTACGAGTAATCTAAAAACGCTCGTATGTGGAGGACAAGGCTATGCTTCATCGAGCGTTTTCCGTTTGCTTCAATCTCATCCACCGGTGAAGTTATTTGAGCTTTTCTGCTCGTCACGCTTTTGTCACCATTGGCACGTGACATTCGTCGGTTTCACAAGACGACTACCTTAGACCCCCTCACCTTCTTTGCTTTACAGGTAGGTGGTAATAGATTCATCTCAGTGCAACACCAAGTGATGCGAAAAGTCCCCAAGGTCATGAATCATGACGTACAAGACCCGACCACAAGAGGGGGTCGCCGTGGCTTTGGAGTACTACGGGTCCTTTCGAGTGGGACTTTTTTTGCCAATCTCGACATCGGGGAAGGGTATTTTGCTTGGGTGGCCTCGGACGCGTCACGTAAACGCTTACGATTTTTCCCAAATGTTATGTATATTAGGATAGTTACAATTGTGACCAGCATCAGCTGTAGATAAATAAGACATGTCATAAATAGCATTGGGTACCCCAATGTACAAGCGGCGGATATATCCAAAAAAAAAAACATGAACAAGGCTGTTGAACCTATGTCGAATTCGAATGGCTCGTCTTCATCAACACGAGCTCCAGCCCGTCCTCGACGTACGCCGCCAACCGGGCTCTCAACGCCTCGAGTTTCTCGTCCCGCGTGTCCGACCCATAGTCAAACGTCGCGAGCTGCAACGAAAAGTGCTTCAGCCCAGGACGCCTCGACGCTACCAAACGCCCGACCGCCTCGATCGAGACGACCGAGGAACACTTGAGATGGAGCGACTCCAGCGCAGGACAGACCACCTCGTTCTCACCGTCGCACGCTAGCGCCGTGACCAATCCGTGATTGAGCCGGAGAATCCCCGGTAAAAACGACAACGTATGCACACGGTGCAGCTGTGCCAAACACGTCATGACGGGCGAGTCGGCCAAATCGATGTTGTTGAAACACACGCTCTCGAGGGTATCGGCGCACCGAGCTAAAAATGGGAGACACTCTATTTGACCGGTAAAACTGCTCAGGGCGAGACTGACGTTTTTGACATCAAACTGACGGAGCCGAGGCATGCGCAGCGTGTCAAAGAATCGGGCGAGATATGGGGTTTGGACGTAGATGTTCACCTTGAAGGTGTGGACGAGCGGTAGGGTGACGGGCGAGATGGGGGTGGTGGGGACGTCGTCGTCGTCGATGGGAACGCCGATACCGAGAAACAGGGTGGTGAGGTTGGGACAGCAGGTGAGCATTTTCAGATAATCGCTGTGGATGGGATTCCAGAACGAACTGGCGTCGTATTCGAGGTTCAGATGGTGGAGCTGGGCCCATGGGATCTGAAAGTAGCGCAGATCGAGGCTGCACCAGGAGAGGCTGAGGCTGCGGAGACTAGGCGCCGAGCGCAAGACGATCGGAGGTGGATTTTCGCTTGTGGGGAGGGTGTTGGTGTTTTGGAGCTCCAAATGCTCGAGATATGGGAGGGGACTTTGAGTAAACATCAAGAGAGAGCTTAGCGATCGTGGTGTGAAATGCAAGGAGAGCTCTTTGAGCCTGCAGGCGAGGGTGAGGATCTCTTTGTCGAGATGCATCAGGGCATGCCATGAGATGGAGTTTTTGGTGTGGCTGAGGGAGAGGGATA
>JBBPTK010000958.1:0-10301 GCA_038094135.1 Spongiforma cf. squarepantsii
GGTAATAAGGATGAGTAGACGTCACCCCCCAGAGTGATGGGGGCGGCAGGCAGCGAGAAAAATGTAAGGCAGGGACTCCATGGGACTCCGTTGGGCTTGACGGGACCAGACGAAGTATCTGGCCGTCGTTGAGGATAGGGATAGCGAGAAGGAGCCATTGTCGCCGTCGAGAATGACGGAAGCAACAGACAACGAAGCGGCGGGAAGGACAGCCATTCCGGTTGAAAAGAAAACGATGGAGGGGGGTTCAGTCGGTCTTCAGAATGCTGGACAAGCTATCTCAATGCGATAGGCGGCGGGAGTGAGGCGAAAGTGCCGTCGTCAACGTCGGGAGCAAGAACACCGACATCAACGACGTGCAAGGGGGGGAAGGATAGCAGAGGACTCCATCGGTCTTCAGGGCACTGAATGAGCCGTCATGACGCGATGGGTGGCGGCAGTGAGGCAAGAGCGCCGCCGTCAACGTCGGGAACGATGGGACCGACGTCAACGACATGCGAGGGGGGGAAGAAAGGGCGTGGGAAGGTAATAGCCACTCAACACATGTTCAAATCAGGCCTTGCTGTCCCTGACGCGTGATAGGCACGCGAGGGGGGGTCGGGGAGGTAAGCCACTCCTCGCACGTGACAGGTACGCGAGGGAATGGGTGACTTCAGCGTACTGGATTAGGTAGGGTGTTTTGGGGCCATATTTATTGCTGGTGTCGGGAAAAGCAGGGAAACGAGCCTTATAAAGAATGACGACATCATTCGGGACCATTCTTTCTAAGGCTTACGCCGTGGGAGCCATAGGTGGGTATCCTCCCGTCGGTTGGTAGCCGAGGAGAGTGGGATTCGTAATAGTTAATTATAGCATTATGGCTGAACATCGACAGAAATCTTGTTTACTGTACAACTAGTACATACATACTTAGTACGAAAGCAGTTTAGTATGAGGGAGCTCCGGCGATGTGGAGCCCAAGGCCCAAGTGAGCCGAATCGGGACGGTAGTCATAGAGACCTATTGCCGCCTCACAGACCACTATTGCTTCCGAAAAGTGATGACTGAGGTGGCCATCCAAACAAGTCATAATTAAATTTGCCACCAGCCACCATTCACCTTATCGGTCCCCAGTGACCTTGTAAACAAGGTAATGTCATACAGTAACCTCTATTGTGCCGCATGGTCGATGGTCGTAATTTGATGGAGAGTTTGGTCCTCATTACATAACATTACGCAACAATGCCAAGTTACAGGAACACATCTGCGAATTCTCCACCGAGTCTCCTCGCACTTCGCTACATACATTCCTGAGCCCTTCTGTGTCTGCCATTTTTCAAACAAGCTCCGAGTCTATGGTCGGAGAGCTTCTGCTCTGATAATTCGATCTATCTTGGACAGGTCTCCGACCTTCCCCTCGGGCGAGTCCACTCCGGTATCTTACTACAGAACCCAAGAATCTGACGAGCATTCGCACAATTCCGACGTAAAATTGTCAAAGGAAGCTGGATTCATTGTCCCGTGGCTACTTCCTATCTCATTCTTCTCAGGCTGATGGGCTAGCAGGCAATTCGGACTCGATACATCCAAGAGATCCTCGGCTGCAGCGATGTTGTTGAAACCCGGATGCCTGGTGTCCCCCTGAAGGTGATTATCAAGTCTGTTGGCCCGTCCATCGGATTCCACGTCTGTTTCAAGTACCTGCCCCGGAGCCGTCGACATTCCTCGGTGTAAACATGATGGGCATGTCGCCGATAAGGCTGACAAACCTTTTTGACAAAAGTCTTGAACGCGATGGTACTGAGTGTGCACAAGAGTATTTAGTCGATCAGATGGTTTTTGATTCCCCTGGCCATAGTTTTTTCAGGTAAGCTGCAAACGAGATAATAGGAAATAGACAATGAAGTGAGCGTTCGAAAGCAGATAGGTCGATCAAGAAGAGACATGACATCTAACCTGGAGACAGTCCCACGACTCAGAATCGTGCCATAGATTAACGATGTGCAGAGGTATATATGGTTGACTGAGAACTTGCGCAGGGTAAGCTACGCGGGGCTTCGAGGCCAATTCGAGGCGAGTCCATGCAGTCACTTGAAGGTTCCTTTCCGAAATGGGATATTGATCGATGGTTGACATCCGAATCAGGTGCAACTTAACTACGGGTAGTATTGAGTTCGCGAACGTTCTGACTGTTACACGAACCAAGCTAATAACTTGGGTGGAAGGGGTAAGGGGTGACGCTAGCCTGACAGACCATCGACGATTGGGCTCACAACACATTCCACATTTGACACCGTCCTGTATATGTCTGAAAACTACGACATGCCCGGCCCCACATCGCTCGTGCGTATCACGGCGGTTGATGCCCCCTTGCCAATCAGCTGTTGCGGTTACACGCCGCTGCATCGCGCTATGGATGGTCAGGAAGAGGTCTCAGAGTGGACATCGTCGAAGAACTCGTGTTAAGAGGCAAATTGGGAGATGTTTACCAGGATCGACACGCGCTCGCGCTGTTGAAGCTGCAAGCGAAAGAAGTTGGAAGACACTCGATTGTGAATGCGAACGCGTACTTTTTTTGTTCACGTCGGATCACCGTACAAAACAAGAGCTTAAGCTTCGCGTTGTCATCGGGATGGAGACTCGACCGATGGGGGATATAGTGTTAGAGGACGGGCAGGTGAGGTGGCCTGGAGACCCAGTGTGAGTTACTGATCAAAGTTTTAGGCTCCACAAGCTTGCGTAATGGCACTACTATATGGTACGATTCTGTATCGACCTATCTGCCTTCAAACCGCTCACTTCATTGTCTATTTCCTATCCCTTACCATTTAACTTAAACTAGAACGACCCCATGGCTGAGGACGACATCTTAGATCCATCCGATCGGCTAAATAGTGCTATCGCGCTTTATTGCCCTCTCAGCTTCCCCTTTCCCTTTCTCCATTTTCCTGCTGACAAGCCTACAATCCGTGATAATGTCCCCGACGAGTTATTGAACGCTCTCTCGGGCGTGTGCTTGTCACCCACCTGGAGTATGACCAACATCGGACTTTTCTAAGTGCTCGAATCGTCGATGAGTGCTCGATGAACGCTTAGGCGTCACTTAGGTGTACGAAAAAGGGATGGCTTGATTTTTGGGCCAATCAGAAAGCCAACAAAACCCTCTCTGCCGTGACGTTACTCGACCAAAGATGAAGATGAAGTACGTGTCGAAAGCGGTTTGTGCGGTCTAACATCAATACCATGATCCCGACAATCGCAAAATCGGAGATACAAGGTCATCCACACCTAAGACAGGTTGGAAGCCGATGGCTGGGATAAGTGTCACTGTAATACACCACAAGCAACCATGCTCGTCATTATTGTCTCTTTCTTTCGCTCTTGGCAACGTATGCTTTTGCAACGCACTTCCTCCGCAGTTGATTAGATTCATCCACCACGAGAGGGAGGACCGATGCCCTCACCTTCGGGTTTGAACAATAATGTCACCACAGCTGGTGATCTAATCAGACAGGAAGTAACTTCAAGTAACCATGGGATCGGCTTCTCTTCTGTGGCTGATTTTATATTCGAACTTCGCAATTGTCGTATTGAGTAACTCACTGCCGTGCCATGCACAGGTCCTTACGTTCGCGTGTCAAGAACCCTCAAGGACTCAGACTCAAAGTTACAAGGTCAATGGAGGGGGACTGGGGGAGAATTGTGCCAAATTTTGTGGCCGTGGCAAACTAATGACTTATTTGGACGGCTTGCTTTCGCAGTAAGTACTTCGACAAGTTGTAACAACTTGTTTTTTCTGCCGATGTTCGGCCATACATCATGAGCAGAAATGAATGAGAAGGAAAAAGAAGTGGGAAAATTTTCACTTTTCGTAATGATTGTAGGGTACTAGTATCATAGGGTCCCAACTTTGTGCGTTACGAGATAGTCGTAGCTGTATATTACATACTACTAGGAGTGTGCCAGGATCTTGGAATTTCTAGGCATAGCCAACGGGACTCGCCGATCATGCTCAAGATGCGAAATACATAAGTAGTCTCAGCACGTTGGCCCTCCGGGACATCACTACTATGGGCGTGATGCCTCGCAAAACAATGCCTTTGTCTTGGATGGCAATCCTTACTGCTGTGTTGCTAGCCATCAGCCCTATAGGTGTTTGGGCACAAGACTCGACTGTTGTTTGTCTGTCTTCATTCAGCTGGGTTCGTCGCCTTTACCTAGAAATTGGAATCTGGTTTAATATCTTCATCGACTAGATGGACAATAGCATGAGCCAGGATCCGTGTCTTGTCTCGGCGTACCTACTAGCACCATGCAATGGTAGCAGTAAGTGTTCTTTTATGCAACGTTCCTTTGGCAGAGCTCTCACAGCCCACGAGTATGGCACATGACTCCGATTCCGACCGCATTTCAATATAATGACGCATCAGAAGGCTACTCAAATGCTTGCGTGTGCAGCTCGGTCACATACAGCACCGTCAGTGCTTGTGCTCTCTGTCAAGGGGCTCAGGTTGGCAGGTAATGGGAACTTCTCATCGAAATAGTATTACATGCATATTCTTACTCTTCTCCATCAGCTGGGATAACTGGATCCTCTACTGCACGACGACCTACCCTGGAATGTATGTCGCCGTAATATTATGTGCTTACCGTGGAGCTCATCATTCTAGTAGATACACGCCAGGTATTCCAGATGGTACAGCGGTGCCTCAGTGGGCGTTTCAAGATGTCAGGGTATGTGTACCTTACGTTTCAAATTGGGGATGTCTGGAAATATATTCAGGATCTTTTTCCCTTAGACAAGTCAGTACTTTAATGCTACGCTGGCAGAGCTTGTTGGTGGTGAGTTACTTTTACATAGTCGCTACATCTGCCGCTCATTGGGTCCCTCAGATACCCCCGAAGCCACTCCAACTGCTTCTCAGACCATCTTGACATCTGCATCGACTGCTTCAACATCTCCCACAAGTTCTGCATTAGCCTCTCCTATAAACTCTACATCCTCCAAAACAAATGTTACTGTAATTGTCGGAAGCGTTGTCGGAGGAGTAGGTTTCTTACTGCTTTTGGCACTTGCCATCACTTTCAAAAGGTGGAGGAAGAAACACCCAGATATCCCACCATCACATCTGGTAAGTGGTGAAAATTTTCGGAAACTAGTGTCTGACAGAATCACAGGCTTCTGCCTTTGTGGATTTTCTCGTGATTTCTCTTGTGAAGTCTCTTGTGAAGTCTCTTGTGAATCTTTTCGTGAATCTTTTCGTGAATCTTTGCGTGGCTTGTGCTGCCCAGCAGGCAGGTGGCAGTGCCTAATGTCCAAGATTACATCACTCGTTACTCCTCCCCCAGTGCCCAGTGTTACACAATGGTGTATTGAAAGCTTAAGGGGAAGAAGTGCTTTCTTGGATGCTATGTTTGAGTGTGTCAGCTTGTCTAGATAGTTACAGTACTGTTGATATGGACTATGATATATGTACATACAAGCTTATTGCTACAAAGTAAATAAGACAAACATTTTGAGACGCAGTTGTTGCTGTGAGATCAGGCGTCGTCTGGGCAACTTCTGCCAGGGCCACGTCCATCATGGACCCCATATAGTTGGTGGCCCGAGAGATTGGTGATGGCACTTCGCAGGGGAAATTTGAATTCTCCGGTCCGAGTCCTCGTCACGGTGCTTCGCTAGTCTCATAGTCTCCGAGTCTCCATTCGTGAGTCTCCTCTTTTTCCACCATGGTTTTTCAAACAAGTTCTCTGGCCAGTGTTACTGCTCTGATAATTCGATCCATCTTAGAAGAGCCTCGGACCTTCCCTCAGGTTCCACTCCCGACCGCTGCCTCCGTTTCAAATATATGGGCGTGCTGTACTGATATACTTTTCAGAAATATCCCTCCTACTGAACCCAAGAGTCTAACGAACATTCGCAAAGTCCAGACATAAACTTGTCTCATCAACGGTATGAACAGTCAACGAAACGAAGATAGTGTCACTGCCCGGCAGCTGCTTTCTGCCTGATTCTTCCGATAATTCACTGGCGGGCGACTTGGAAATACATCCAAGAGGTCCCTGGCTATGGCGATATTGTTCAAATTTGAACGTTGAACACTCAATGATGTTCCCTTGAAGGTGATCATCAAGTCTGCGAAACGTGAGTGAATAATGCGCACTTGAGACTGCAGAATATACTGCTATTCTTACTCTTATGTGCGCTAGATCGACCAACAAGCACCCGAGAGAACATTGTGACTCGTCGAAGAGACACTATCACGGACTGCAAAGGTTTCTTCAGACTGTCCAAGGATGTTATGTAACGTGCATACACCACAGTAGACTGTGCTGCTCAATGTAAGCTAGGTACTTGGCTCAAGAAGTATCTTGCTGTCCAGCACTGAGCGTTAAAACACAATCATAACAAATAAGTATGGGTGCACCTATGTTGGCAACATCGAAAAGGACATCTGGCAAGTGTCAAGTGTCGGACAGGATCGCGCCTGGCTCGCCATACATGACAGAATTCATGTCTCGTGGTGGATTGGGTGAATTCATTCTGGTATGAGAAAAATTATCGAATATAAGATGAAGGTGCGTTGGTAGTGGGTGGTTGGTGACGTTGGTCCGTTCGGTCCGCCAGGGTAGCAGAGGGTCCTCACAGTATCACCATAGGCCCCTAGGCCGACCGATATTATCGTGCCTGCACAGTCAGGCTGCATCGACGTTTGAGTTGTTTTCAACGCACACCGACAAAGCCGTAGCCTCTTCCAATTTGCTCGCGTCAAGCCATGGACAGAAGGAACTCGACCGCCATCGCACGCAAACACTAGTGTCAAGCTGTGCGGAGAAGAGTTCTTCCGTGCGTTAGTTTTCATAGTTCCGAACCATGTCATCTCCCGCCAGCTTGTCGATGATCTTAGGTACGTAAATCGCTTTAGGCGAATGATGCCCAGGTGGGCGGCGTCTCCTGGTCGACGGAGGCGATACGCTTGTTCGTGCCGAGCCAAGTGGAAACGGCAAAAAATGATATCCAGCCCCCCACACGCCGTGCGACTCAGCGGGTGCGAGCCAATAGGTGGATTGAATGACGGGCACGACCTGAATGTATCTCTTAGAGCACCAGCGAGAGGTTCGGGTGGGAAACATAGCATAAAAAGCATGACTGACCGCCAAATCACGCGAACGACGAGTCGTCTTAGACAATATCTAGTTGGAGCCGACAATGTGCCATGCATGAGTCTGAGTTGACGCAAACGATCAGGAACGATGAAGGACTCACAGTCAGCAGAAGAAATCGAGTTCCATCTGTCAATGCATTCATAGTTTCCCCACGCATAGACGAAATGGGTTTGTAGTTCGGTGGTTGCATCGTCTGGTGCGTCAAGTGGGATGTGGAGGATGGTTGCATGCCATCAGAAAAGAGAACCATACATTACAGCACTCGAAGGAAGAACAGGCGACCTCACCCTTGAGACCTCGTGTGCACAGCAAGCTGTAAGAATGCCTGTTTAAGATTTGATGCGGTCTTGAGTTAACTAGCTTTCTTCCTCATCGAGCCAGCGAGAAGCAGAGAAAGTCAGGGGACCATCATGATGACCGGAGGGACCCGCAGGTCTTTCTGTCACCAACAGTTGGCTCTAATCAAGTCAGTTATGATCGCGCAATGGATGCTGTAACGGACGACGCACTAGCGGGTGTCGTTTCCCTCAGCTCCCTGTCTCTTTCCCTTGTTCTCCTTCTCCTTTTCCGCCCTTTTCCACTCCTTGGCCTCCTTCCTACACTTAGGCTACACGTTGACGCCGATGTCCTTCGAGCAGTTCGTCTTTGTCTCCGGGTTCGTCAGTTGGTGGACGAAGAGCGGCGGTCGCGTGGATAATGCAACTTGTCCTTTTACAAACATTTTCTGGCTGAATGAAAAAAAGAGTCAATGTCATACCCCATATCGTGACAGAGAGCACTTTTTCACGTCTGGCTTTCTGATCAATCGCGAGAGTAGCAGTGTTGCAGACAGAAACCTGACACATATTCGAAAGACCTACTCTGTAACATGGTGATCAGTGTCGTGGCCTGTTATGATACATGATGGACTTATGATGGGCATATCTAGTTTCGTTCGTACAGACAGATCTGTTGACAGCTTGACAGCTGAGCTTTAAATTTTGCCGAACATTTAAAACGCCGCCACACCTCTCCGAAATGGAGACGAGACTACTAAAAGCATATCAATCAACGACACAGAACCTAATTGAAATCCTTCCCAGACTCCTTGATTATGCATTTCGATATCCATACTCTTAGTAGTGAGTTTGATTTGCTGTTGTTGTATCACTTGTTACACAGGGCAGATACGCATGTTTGCTTTAGCTTAATGCCCCCGCAAGTTCTTGATGGGGTCACAACTTATCGGCAGCCTTAGCCCCCTCTGTGCAACGCTGTGAGCTCTGTATGAGCTGTCCAGTGCTATTTGAATGGCCCAGGGCCTGAGTGAGGCATTTTACTGATTGGCATCGCAGGTCGACCAGATCACGCCTCCCTATTATGTTCCGCAGCCCATCGATTGAAATGAAAGCCGGCTCCGAGGACTATTCGAACAGCCTTCCATATAAAGAAGATCGATATTTCTTTCCCCAACAGTCCTTTTCTCCTTTCGCAACAAAGCATCGCAACCTTATGGCTTCAGCTCCGAACATTGCATTGATAAATGTCGCGGAGTCTACTAACTACTTGACTCGTGCGTGCACCCGTACATCAGATTGACTTGATTCGCACACCTAGCCATAGTTATAATCGTTACCTCCATCGGATACGATTATGGTACTATACACTTTCACCCCTACGCCTTTTAACACCACAAGGTTCTAACTCGAATATTTCCAGTGCTCACATTTCCGAGTGAGGTATCCTGCTTCTGTTTGTTCCGAGTTCGCGTGATAAGTGATCCATCATAATGCAGGTAGAATACATTTGGGTTAGCTGACAACACTTTTTTGAGTCGATGCTGCGTTCCTAATGTAACTATAGAACAGACCTTGGACATTCGTGACCGTGTTGTTCATCATAGTATGTGAACCTTTTTTGTCTCTTATCATCCCACTCCCGTGCTAGGCTCATCGGCACGACAGGTTCGCTATTTGGGATTATATGGCTTCTCGTCTGTTACCAACTGTTTTCATCCGGATGCTAAGCATTAACTCCTGATCTTGTCATCAGAATCTCCACTTCATGTACATATGCTCCAAACCTCAAATTCGCACACCTGGTTACTGATTACTTTAATTTGAAGTGTTCAGCTCTTTATTGCCACATTCCCCATTAGTGAGCTTTCTTCTACTGTATTTAGTGTTTTACTCAACTTTCCGATGACAGCTGTGAGTCAAAAACGGTCTTTTGCTGTTCCGTGTTATGGAAATCTCAAGCAGCTGATTCTGGTTATACAGTTGTATGTATATCCTCTTGCATGCCTTTCATCCGTTTCATTGCGAGAATTTGTTCAAGGCAGAATAGTCTCAATTACCAATGAATGGTCTGACTTTCTGTTTATTTGTGCGGCGGATCGTAAGTAGTTCTCTAATAGTTCAGGGCTGAAATCAACACCGTTGTATTGATTCCAGTGGTTATGATCCTACGCCTGTGGGCCTTGTATAATCGATCGAAGATAATCCTTGGAATACTTCTTACGTTTTATCTTTTGGAATTTATTCTTTCGACCATTGGTTCTGTTATGGATAGCATCTCACAAACATTTTCAGGTAAGTGAGCTGAAGTCACGGAAGCTGATTTATGTGTTTTGCTGACAGATAGCCTATTGTTCGGGCATCGTAGTGTCTACAGCACCGCTTCTGAATCTTTCAGTTTGCAACAGATTCACAAGCTCTTTCAAGTGGAGCGGAGTTTCTGCAGTCGTGCAACTTGTTCATGCCGCAGTGATGTTTTCCCTCGTGCTCGGCCTGTCCGTAAAGCAACTAGTGGCAACCCATAGGCTCACCAACCAATGGAAATTCAACAGATTCGTGAAATTACTCGTCGTGCAAGGTATTCTCTACTTCATCGTGTACGTCCTCTCCTTCTCTTCCTCCGTATAATTGCCATTTGCCAAACGATGCTGGTCGTGATGTTCCGTTCCAGTTTACTGATGTGGAATGTTCTAAATGTCCTATATGACTGGGCAAATGTCTCAGCAACTGGATGGATAATTGTTCTCGCAGAACTCGTAGAACGAATTCCTATGCCAGTCCTCATCCCGCGATTCATTCTCAGCCTCCGGAAACTGGATGCGCAGAAAACCCATGGTGGTCAAGCCACGGTAGACTCCGTTTTTGGTCTGTCCCCGATCT
>JBBPTK010000959.1:0-10299 GCA_038094135.1 Spongiforma cf. squarepantsii
GAAAGAACCTTCTAGAATGATTATGTAAGTATGAATATGAATAGCATAGAATATTCCTGAAGAAAGTTAAGAAGGTGAAACCTTAGAATATTCTTAGAATCTTGATTGGATAATCAGATTCTCAACAACCACCACTACGCCAATCCGGGAGCACCTACGTGGCGTTTGGTTCCTGGCAGCGCGCCAGATGTTGGTCACCCTTACTACGCTGTGCCGCAGGTCGGCCACTCGTACTCTGCTAGTACTGTGGCTGCGTCGAATGCTGTGAGCAGTAACCCCGAACCACCCGTCCCTAGCAACGTGCTGGTCAACCACCCCTCCTCGGCTGGCGTGCTCACATCGCACCCTTACTACGCTGTGCCGCAGGTCGGCCACTCGTACTCCGCCAGTACGGCTGTGTTGAATGCTGTGAGCAGTAACCCCGAGCCACCCGTCCCTAGCAACGTGCCGATCAACCACCCCTCCTCGGCTGGTGTGCTCGCGTCGCACGGAGCCCCATCCAGCAGACCCAAACTATCAACCATCCGCCACAGTTTGGAGATCGCTCGGCGCAATCTCAGAAGCACCGCTACTCCGAGTTCAAGGTTACCACTAGCACAGCAGTCATCAATGATTGTTGACCACTCCAAGGCCCACAGGCGCCAAGTCATGGAAAACGCGAAGGAGTATATCTATCGTGTATTGATGACAAGGGACAGTGTGCCGACGGATGAGACGAAACACCAATACATGAGGATGGCGTTAGAGCATGCAATAAGGGAATCTGGTGGTCGTGAGTAATTGCCTTACTACTCGTTTATCATTGTCTCACAGCTAGAGTCAAAGGGTCATCTTCGGAACTGGAAAGTATCGACCTCTCATCAACTATAACTGGTGTAAGGCAAGCATTTTACGACTATGCATCCACTCACGTGCAACGCTCGTTCGACCTCTGGTTGCCATTTGGAGAAGACGAGATCGAACATAAGAAAGCAATGGTATACAATTTACTCAAAGATCTCAACTATCTGAAGCCTGAAGGTGGTACGTTGTTGCTGCACGTGTTTAGGTTATTGATGCATCCTTAGTCTACTCTAGGACACAGGAGGAACTCGTTGACAGATTTTTACCACGATGCTCTTTGGAGATTTAGTCGTTGATGTTCTGTTTCTGAGATCGTCACAACGCCTCCATCAGTTTATCGAAGACAACAATCTTGACGAAGTATTCGCGCTTGCTGGGGCCTCAATCTGGGCATGCCTTCTCGAGTTTGAGAATGGATACTTTGATCCAATACAGCTGGTTGCTGCGAAGTGGAAGCAAGCGCACGAGGATATTCGGAGAGAGATTTCACGTCTCCGAGCTGATGCGGTTAGCAATGAATGGATAACTATTTTACAGTCGAATATGATGGCAAAAGGGGACTCACTACGTCGTCCAACACCAGCAATCCAAGCTGGTACTAGTACTTCTGTGTAGGTGACCGATATCAGTAACTCGCCGAGAGCATGTTTACCAAGTAAATAGACTGTGTGACGGTCGACGGCGAACTCCTGTCGTCCGTCACAGATCCCTTATTATGACAAACGGACCTCAGTTGCTGTTAATTCTGTCATACATACATGCGTGCTCATATCCGATACAGTTTTGGAATATGCGCGACTACGATATGCGGACTTGTAGGATCTTTGGAATCAGAGGATCGGTGCTCGCAAAAGAAAATGTATTGGGAAGCAGATAATCCTTGCGCGTTATAGAGTAGCGCCTGCATTGCTACCACCATCTCCCCGTACCCTACCCGCCCTTGCCCTCACCATCATCTTCGCGCGTTCAAATGAACGTAACAACGACTTCCCACCAGCTGCCGCTCTTGTCCCTACTTGTAATTACCCTTCATTGTACTGTACAAAGTTTCCACAATTTATCTATCTATGTCTCAAACGTGCAGATGTTATTTCTAACGTGCAGGAATTATTGTTTCTAACGCGCAGAGGTTATTTCTAATGTGCGGGAATTATTTGGGGTTTGCAGCGTCATCATATGCTACATACAGGTGTGAGATATACGAGGGGAAACAGGAGGGCCCAGGGGTCGAGACTTACGTACACTACGCTTCGAAAAATCATAAGCGCGGAACAACAAATACAAACAGATACCACCTGAACTTAGACTGTAGCCATTTTCATCGCTTGGCACCCCCTCATTGAAAGCCCTTGGACTCGAGATGCCATCCCGGCCAACCTATCGTCCTAGACCTACACGCCCCTACGTGCACGTTATTAATACGGTAGGTCCGCCTTCCAGTATCCCGATCCCCACATCCCTTCCCTGAGTTGGCTGTGCGCCACTCAATCTCCTCTGTGGTCAGACTTTGTGTCGCACAGATCACCTTTGGACTCTGTGTCCATAGGGTCGCTCCATCGTTATCCTTTCAGGTGTTTTTTTCAGGTGTTTTCCAGCACCCTTCTCCACCTCATCTTCTCCGAGCTCTCTCCCCATTTGCTATGACGACAGGCATGAAGAGATATTCTGTGCAAATCCGTGCAGACAACTGTAAGCATAACCGCCATCTTTGTTTTATTCGAATATAATTGCTCACTCGTTGCTCCAGCCGCATTCAACTGTCTGGATGCTAAGGTGATCGCGTGTGAGCACGGAAGTTTAACCGTGTATACTTCGCCAAACATCCCCTTCATCCCCGAACCACACAACGCCGAAGAGGAACTGGTCGCTCGAGCAGATGGGCGTTTTGGAACAGCAGATTGTTTCCAGTGGCCCCAGATGTACTGCGAGGAGTTCGTTTATGCAGTCTGTGTTCGTCGGGAGGAGTTCTATCCTTCACCTGATCCACTTGCATGGGCGTGGTACCGCCCCACTATCAACGACTTCGAGCCGCTTGCAACGGCCGCTGCTCAGGTTGGCAAGCTGAAGCAGGAAAAGGCTGTTGGTGTGGCATCATTGTATCAAATTGCCTATGAGCGTCATAAGGAATGGAAAGCCACGCGCGGAGACAAGACCGATATCGCAAGTAGAATGCTTAAGTGCCTGGAACACGACGTCATGCTACTCCTCAACCACCCCCTGACATTTCACGACATCATTGTCTACGTTGCTCAAGCTCAGCGTTACTTCCTTGATATCTTGGCTTTCCTCGACTTCGTTGCATATGTGAAAGCCCGCATCGCCTACCCTTCTGGTCCTGCCCAGCCAGTCCGCACGCACTGGATGGGATGTTTTACCACAGACACCAAAGTCTGTGATGATCTCTTCCATGCGGGAGTCCCTGTATGGTTGATCCGTTCTCACAACACCATCACGGCTCTAACAAACGTCAAGAGTTACGTCAAGTTCACCTTTTCGGACAAGATTATTCGCAGCATGTGCTTAGAAGCAGGAAAGCCCACGCGTCCGTTCCAGTGCCTCTATCGTGGTCCCAGCGGGTTCTCCCGTCATTTTCACACTCGCCGGCATTACAATGCCATAGGACCCCCCAATCCGAGTATATCTCAACCTTCCGACCCTCAAGCCTCCTCCAACGTGGGTAAAGCACCCACTCAAGCGCAATCTAGGAAAGCAACACAAAAAGCTCGTACTCGACCTCAGTCAGGTACGTAAACTCGGTCGTAGATTGCTTTCATCCAGTTGAGTGTTAACTTGTCCAGGCCTGCTCAAAGCAGGACATGATAAATGGGTAGAGCAACGTGTACCCGAGATGCCGCTACCGATTGACGTCTGGGAATTCGCCATGAAGCGTGTTGACAAGGACCCAAGTCGGGTTAAGGCTGGCTTGGTCGATCGTGGTTACCGCGTCCCAGAACCAGCCCTTCTTATCTCACCCCAGTCTGCTGAGTGCCGCCAGCTCTTCATGACGAACTGGCTTGCTATTCGCCCGCTTTGGATCAGTCGGCTTGACCACGACCCTCCTTTCCAATTCCCTAACCCCCAAGAATGGAGAGAGATTTTCCACGGCGTACCATATGAGGAAGACCCGACAACTGCCAAGGGAAACAATACTGCCAAGGGACAGAAGTTGGCTGTCTTGGAAATAATTGGGCAGACGGCCACAGCCTTGACCCAAGGCTCCTCTTTTGCCCTGACCACAGAACTGGAATGGCGTGGAAAATGCATTCCAATTGCTTCACTGATCAACCCGCCTCCTCGCCTCATCAGGGCTATCTTGTGGGAGATCTATGAGATTGGCTGGCGCTACGAACTTTGCGCACTGGATCAAGTCCTCAATCCTTGCCTATGGGCCGAACATCGTGTGGAGCGTGTCAGCCTGTTGCATTCTGTTTTTCCAGGCAGTTCAGGTCTCATGCTGTGGTCGGAGGAGCTACCGACGTGTGTTGGCGATCTTGGTTTGACGGACTCTTGGTCCGACAACGAGCGTGTCCTACGCTCATTCTGTCTTCTTCTCTCCTCCTGGCCGAATGGTCCGCCATCCTGGACGTATCTTCATCTTGACCGGGAACACAAGCATGCACAGGCACACGAGATCATGTTGCATGCTTGTAAATTCTACGTACAAACTTTCTTCGATCATTTCGGGCGTCCCCCTCTCCTTCCTCATCGATTTCCGTTGGATTATCACAAATAGGATTATCTTGTCTTGTGAATAATAACACCATATTCTGGCTTGTCTTACAACTTTGCGTGATCACATATCCCTCACCACTTATCTCTTATTCAGCAGTTTTTGGATTGCCAGGGGTAGGTAGATGATCTTCGTGCAGCCGATTCTTTCAGAGAACACCAAGGGCATGTGGCAATGAGCAATACCCTTTGTCAATACAGCGTGTACTCAACGTATTTCTTATTGTGTCATTCCACGATCATTTTCACCCTGCATGCCTCATTTACTCAACGTTGCAATCCAAACATGGCCCGACACCCCACAAGGTTCTCATAAACACTCCGGGTAGAGAAACATTTCCTCTTCTCAATTCGATGTAAGCCCTCTGAACCTCACCTGGTGCAATCATCTTACTTGTTAAAGCTGATGTCCTCTAACTACAGGTGCCATCCTGATTGTCCTGGCATGTTCACGTCCCGAAGGGGTCTGAGCCAGCATCGAAATTCATGCGACTTCTACCGTCTTGCGCAAGCCGAGCGAATCGCCCGCGTAAACACTACTTTTCTCCGGACGGAGGAACCCCCAAACAAGCGTGTGAGACTGTCACAGGTAAATGTACAGAGAATTCTATCAATTCGTCCTACTCAACCCTTCTAGGGTGTGCCAGTAGATCGCATGGAAGGGCCGAGTGCTGGCACTTCCGCATTGGACACTGAGGTGGGCTGTGGATCACTGTTGTCTTTTTCTTTCTTTCGAACGCTTACTGCTTCCAGGATACTTCGACTCATCATCCAGATATGAATATCCCAGATAACTCCACCATCCCGTGTCCCGCACCTGACGAGCCTGGTGAACCCTTGTTGCAACCTATACATGATGTCCCCATAATTCCAAACATTGATCAGCTTCCTCCGAGGAATTGACGTCTGCCTGCAAGGTATCGAGACCTGCTCCCCGAGCCTCCGTTACCCGCGGTCGAACCCCACCATGCCTCTGCCTCCACTGGCATTATCCCGTGTGTGATTCTGCACGTATGGGATTCCTTCACTACACAGTTCAATAAGTTTGGTATCGCTCGCGCATACCACCATCGCCCAACGCATGATCCCGATTCCTTTCTCTCTATGGATGAATTATCTCACCGTCGCTATCCTAACATTCCTAAGTCCACTGATGAAGTGCGAGGGGACTACTCTCCCCCTTGGCCCTGGTCAAATATGTCCATCTGGCGTCTCATGACCTGGAAAAGCTCTGGGAGCACTCAGAAATCAAATTCGGAAGTCACTCAACTAGTCCATGAGGTTCTTCAGGCCCCAGACTTTGACGTCCAAGACTTGTCACACTTTGATGCCTCCAGGGAGACCAGTCGCTTCGACACTGCTGAGAAGGCGATTCCTCCTGAAGATGTCTTCGGGATCGATAAGTGGAAATGTAGTTCAGTCCACATCTCAGTTCCCACCAGGGAAAAAAAGCCAGAGGGCAATGGGCTGACATTCACGGTGGACGGTCTCCGCTACAGACCCATTCTTGATGTTGTACGAGCAGTTTTCACAGAGGCATCCTCCAAGGCGTTCCATCTCACACCCTTCAAGAAGATGTGGAAATCTCCAGTTACCGGTCGCAAGCAACGTGTTTATGACGAGCTGTATGCCTCTGACGCCTGGAATGAAGCACATGATGAAATCATGAAGCAGAGAAGAAATGACGGTTGCCAGCTGGAAAGAGTGGTTGCCGGCCTCATGTTCTGGTCCGATTCCACCCGACTCGCACAGTTCGGTCATGCATCTGCGTGGCCCATCTATCTCTTCTTTGGAAACCTTTCCAAATATGCTCGATCAAACCCAGATTCTGGGTGCTGTCATCCTATCGTGTTCATCCCATCAGTAGGTTCTTTCCCATTTCTTGGTAGTGCTTCTCTTGAATGCTTAACGCATCAATCAGCTTCCTGAGTCCATTAAAAAGGTACTATCCTCAGTCTCCAGCAAGAAAGACAACCGTGACCTACTTGTGCACTGCAAACGAGAACTGGTACATGCAATTTGGAGAATTTTCCTCGACGATGAATTCGTCAAGGCTTACGAAAATGGGATTGTTGTGAAGTGCTTTGACGGTATCATCAGGCACATTTACCCAAGGATATTTACATATTCAGCAGACTATCCAGAGAAGTGAATTTTGTGCATGTACCTGCTGACAGTCTGATATTGATGTATTTGAAGAGTTATTCTGGCCACCATCCGAGACAAGGGTCGCTGTCCCTGTCCTCACTGCCTCACACCGAAATCTGACTTTCATCGCACTGGATTTCTCAGAGATCTTAATGCAAGAATCTCTCAAGCCCAGACATATCTAGGGGACAAAATCAAGCTCGCGCGACGGGCAATCTATGTCTATGGTCGACCATTGAAGGGTACGGCGGTAGAGAGCATTCTCAAAGTCAATTCCTTGGTCCCAACCTTAGTAAGCTTGCTCTTTCGGCCTGTGAGTGACCTAACCAACATGCAGAATTCCTTCTGCGAGTGATTGTTGCCCTTAGGTTTCCAACTGTACCCCAGTCTAGTGGTTGATTTACTTCACGAGTTCGAGCTGGGAATTCTGAAGGCGGTCCTCAAGCATCTTCTCTGAATGATCTATGCTGTTGATCCACGGCATGTTGATATTCTCAACGAACGGTAGGCTTATTATGCGTTGCCTAATCGTGTACTGACTGGTTCCGTGATACTAGTTTCACAAATATATCTTCGTTTGGTATCAATGCAATCCGGCGGTTCCCTCCAGATGTGGCGGATACAAGTCAGCGACTGGCTTGGTTCTTTGAACATGTTCTCCAGGTATGGTCTCTGGTGTGAGGCGTCATGGGCTTGCAGCACTCACCGTGTTTCCTAACAGTGCGCCATCCCTGTCTTTGAAGGACTTTTCCCTCCTGAGCACGATTCAAATATTCGACGGCTTCTGTTTAGACTTTCTGAATGGCATGCGCTGGCCAAGCTGCGATTACACACTGATGATTCGCTCACACTTCTCCAGCAATCATTACACGCCCTTGGCGCTCAGATGCGACACTTTCAACGGGTGACTTGTGCCGCAGTCCAAACCCGTGAATTACCCACGGAGGCCATGCAACGGCAGCGGAGGGAACTCGCAGAGCTCAACGCTGGCCGTAGAAGAAAAGAAGCACGCTCTGCCTTGCTGCCAAAGAAATTCAATCTGGACACATACAAATTCCACGCTCTTGGGGACTACGTTGCAATGATCAAGACATTCGGGACAACTGACTCATTCTCCACTCAAATTGTGAGTACCATTGTCGTTGCTTCTAACAGCTGCCTTAATGTGGATGCGTCGACAGGGCAAACTAGCCCACTGCCAAATCAAGAGGATGTATGGTATGTCAAACAAAAAAAGTGTCGAGGACCAATTTGCGAGGCAAGAACGTCGACGCACTCTACTGAGGCGACAAGAAGAGGAGGATCAATTGGATGGTGATGATCTTGATGATCCAGATTCATTGTCACTGCATCACGTAATGGCAACCCTTGCTCGCAAGGACAACACCTTGAGCCTCCCGCAGTTCCTGGCCGACCACACTGATGACCCGGCCATGGAGGTGGGTGACCCTGTCTGTTGTATATGTGTGCATCACTCATCTTGCATACCTGTTAGTCCAATTTTACTTCCGATCTAAAGGAGCATTTGTTGTCTCGAATACTAAGTCGGCCAGACCTTGATGACGCTGAGCGGATGTTTACTCCAGAGGAACGAAATGAACTGCATCTCCTCAACCCTGATCGAATTGTCCAATCAAAATCCATTCGAATCAACTACACGAGCTATGATGTCCATAGAGCCCATGATTTTCTGCGTGCAGATGGCTCTTCTTTCCTCATGACTCTCTCCAGGGAAGAAGAACCCGAGTGTCACCCCTATTGGTACTGTCAGCTACTCATGGCATTCTCTATTAATGTCTCCTTTTGTCCTGGTGTTGTTAGTGGTCCAAAGCAGGTGATGGAGGTACTCTGGGTACGATGGCTAGGAGTTGATCCTGACTGCAAGTGGGATTTCCGTCAGTGTGCACTCCCAAAGATTGGTTTTGTGCCCAAGGATGGAAATACCCCTGCTTTTGGCTTTTTGGATCCTGCACTAGTTGTCCGTGGATGTCACCTCATACCATCCTTTGTGGATGGTCGCACTGACCAACTCTTACGGAGTGGGACATCAGTAGCCAGACCATCTGGAAATTTAGACGATTGGACAAGATATTATGTGAATATGTAAGTTCTATTCCACTTAGAATGACCTTCTGTGTAAGCTAATGAAGTCAGATTTGCTGACCGGGATATTTTTGCCCGCTATGCTGCAATTGGTGTAGGGCATGAGCCCATGCACTCACACAGCCAGGGTCTCATTGATGACCAATTGATTGATGATGATGATGACAATGACTTCAACACGGTAGAGATCAGTGAATCTCAAAGTGATGGAAACACTGGTGAGAAGGTGGATGAGAGTGAAGATGAGGCTGAGGATGAGGATGAAGATGGTAGCATTAGTAGTGTAAGTGATGACTATGACGACAGTGATATTGAGGCTTGTTTCTAGTTTAACACTATCAATAACCATCTGCTTACATGCTGTGCACTCTCTGTATCAGTATGTTTCAATGTTTCAATGTTCATGAAAGCACTCAAACAACTCGGATCTATGATGAGCCATAGAAAGCAGTAAGACCCGTTCATCCCTTATATGCCATTAATTAATATAGTTGCAATAGATAACTCCCCGAATCATACAACATCTCACATGTCCATTATAAAACCTTGCACAACACTTGACTGCTGTGTGTTGTTCATCATATGTACATTGACAGAAAGGTACACATAAGGCTAGGGTGGTAGTATATGATGAATAGCTCCCTGATATATCTTTGCAAATTATATGTCAATCTTTTACACATCCCTTATAAACCCTTGCACAACACTCAACTGCTGTGTGTTGTTCATCATGTGTGCATTGACAGAAAGGTACACACAAGGCTAGGGTGGCAGCAGTGATATGAGTCTTAGGTGGGCCCGTGGGTATTTCCGGCGCGTCAGGCTGTACCCGACCCGTGACCAAGCGGGTTCCATGATCAGAGACTCGTAGGTAACCTGCAACTGGCTATCGACCAGGCCGGCCTGTGAGTTCTAGTGAGTTCTTTCTTTTTTTTCTCTGTTTTGGCACCATGACTACAATGACAACGATGATGTCAGCGCGACGACGCGGTGACATCGTTATTGTCGCTGTCGTCTGGCCCTCTCTCGGCCCACCCTCATTCCTGCCGCTCACCATCGCGTTGCAATGAACACAGCGACAACGGCAACGCATCTCGCCCCCTCCCTCCCTCCCTCTCTCGTCTCGGCTCACCCCTCGCCTCTACCCGCCATCCCGCCTCCGCCCTCGCGTCACAATGAATGCAATGGCGACGATGTCAGCGCGATGACGACGCAGACGTTGTCGTTTTCGTTGTCGTCTTGGCCCCCCCTCTCTCTCTCTTGGCCCCGATGACGCGACGATGATGACGATTTCATTGTGACGACACAATGTGATCATCCTCATCATCTCGCCCCTCCTTCTCCTTTCTCCCTCTCTGCCTAAGTACGTACTTACCTACTACACCACTCACCCCTTCTTCTAGTCCTGGACCATCAAGGATGGCCCTCGAAAAGGTAAAACTTTTCAGGTCCCCACTATCCCTACTTCGTGCCCAC
>JBBPTK010000960.1:0-10287 GCA_038094135.1 Spongiforma cf. squarepantsii
CAATGAGCCACTGCAGCCATGGCTATGCCGGCTCGAGCCGGGTGCACGAGCCAAGCGGAGCCAATAAAGCTGATGGCAGTACGCATAGCCGGAGCTTGCCGGAGCTTGCCGAGCCGCGGCAACACTACCTGTCAGTGCGTCTCACGTCGGGTACGATCTAGGTCCGCCTATACCTGCATCCGCTCATGGCAATGTGACGGATGTTGGCCAACACTTCGTTCCTGCGAGTACGTCTCACGTCGGGTACAATCTAGGTCCGCCTATGCCTGCATCCGCTCATGGCAATGTGACGGATGTCGGCCAACATTTCGTTCCTGCCAGCGCGTCTCACGTCGGGTACGATCTAGGTCCGCCTATGCCTGCATCCGCTCATGGCAATGTGACGGATGTTGGCCAACACTTCGTTCCTGTGAGCGCGTCTCACGTCGGGTACGATCTAGGTCCGCCAATGTCTGCATCCGCTCATAGCAATGTGATGGATGTCGGCCAACACTGCTACACCAATCCGGATGCGTCTACATTGATGTCTGCTCATGGCAGCATGCTGGATAACGGCCACCACCACCACGCCAATCCGGATGCGCCTACATCGACACCCACTTATGGCAGCCACCATTCCCACATCCATCCGACATCCCTTCCTGCTAGTGCGTTTCATGTCGGTCACCACTACAGCGCCAATCCGGGTGCGCCCACGTCGACATCCGCTCATAGCAGCATGCTGGATGACGGCCACCATTACCATGCCCATCTGACATCCATTCCCGCCAGTACAGTTCATGTCGGCGGCCACTATCAGGACGCTGATCTGGTTGCGCCTGCATCGACATCCACTTATGGCAGCATGCCGGATGTCGCCAACCACTACTACGCCGATCCGGCAGCACCTGCGTGGCATTTCGTTCCCGGCAATGCGCCAGATGTTGGTCACCCTTACTACGCACCACCCGTCCCTAGCAACGTGCCAGTCAACCGCTCCTCCTCAAACCGCCCCTCCTCGACTGGTGTGCTTGCATCGCACGCTACTCCAGTATCTAGTCCTGCAAGCGGTCCCTACTGCGCTGGAGCGCCATCCAGCAGACCCAAACTATCAACTGTCCGCCGCGGTTTGGAGATTGCTCGGCGCAATATCAGAAGCACCACTAGTTCGAGGTTACCACTAGCGCAGCAATCGTCGATGACTGTTGACCGCTCCAAGGCTCAGAAGCGCCAAGTCATGGAAGACGCGAAGATGTATATCTATCGTGTACTGATGACGAGGGACAGTGTGCCGACGGATGAGACGAAACAGCAATACATGAGGATGGCGTTTGAGCATGCAGTAAATGAATCTAGTCGTGAGTAGTTGCCTAATACTCGTTTATCGTTGTCTCACAGCTAGAGTCAAAGGGTCATCTTTGGAACTGGGAAGCATCGACCTCTCGTCGACGATAACTAGTGTAAGGGAAGTATTTTACGACTATGCATCCGCTCACGTGCAACGCTCGTTCGACCTCCGGTTACCATTTGGAGAGGACGAGATCGAACATAAGAAAGCAATGGTACGCAACTTACTCAAAGATCTCAATTATCTAAAGGTGGTACGTTGTTGCTGTATGTTTTAGGTTATTGATATATCTTAGTCTACTCTAGGACATAGGAGGAACCTGTCAACCGATTTTTACCACAACGCTCTTTGAAGATCTAGTTATCGATGTTTTGTTTCTGAAGTCGTCGCAACACCTTCATCGGTTTATTGAAGACGACAATCTTGACGAAGTATTTGCGCTTGCCGGGGCTTCGATATGGGCATCCCTTTTCGAGTTTGAGAATGGATACTTCGATCCAATACAACTGGTTGCTGCGAAGTGGAAGCAAGCGCATGAGGATATTCGGAGAGAGATTTCACGTCTCCGAGCCGATGCAGTTACCAACCAATGGATAACTACTTTACAGTCGAATATGATGGCAAAGGGGGACTCACTACATCGTCCAACACCAGCGGTCCAGGTTGGTACTAGTACTTCTGTGTAGGTGACCAATATCAGTACCTCACCAAGAGCATTTGTGTGCTCTCACGCTCTCGCAGAGAAAGAGTGACTCAGCTAGCATGATATCGTGAATTAGAAACTACACCCCTAAGTATGTAGCTGGAGTCGGTGAATGATTTAAGGACACAGCCTTTTTTCCCACCCCTTTGGAAATTGTCGTGTAATGTAAACAAGGCAATGCTTTGAAGAGTCGAGGCGTGGAACAACAAATACAAACAAGTGCCACTGGACCATACTACCATACCAGCCCGACTCGAGACACCATTCCGTCCAACCCATCGTCCTAGACCTACGCGCATATACACGTCAATCATACAGTACGTCCGCCCTCCGGTATCCCGATCCCCACATCCCTTCCCTGAGTTGGCTGTGCGCCACTCGACTTCCTCTGTGGTCAGACTTTGCGTCGCACAGATCACCTTTGGACTCTGTGTCCATAGGGTCGCTCCGTCGTCGTCCTTTCAGGTGTTTTCCAGCACCCTTCAAGTTCTCCGCCTCGTCTCTACCCCCTCAATTGCGACTCTTCCCCGTGTGCCACTCCTTGTTTCGTCCTTGTTGTATGGTAACTCATCCTAACCTTTCTTCAATTTCCCATCTAACTGATGGATGGATAAGCTCTCTCCCCATGACGACAGGCATGAAGAGATATTCTGTGCAAACCCGTGCAGACAATTGTAAGCGTAACCCGCCGTCTTTTGTTTTATTTGAATATAATTACTCACTCATTGCTCTAGCTGCATTCAACTGTCTGGATGCTAAGGCGATCGTGTGTGAGCACGGAAGACTAACCGTCTATACCTCACCAAACATGCCCTTTGTCCCCGAACCGCACAACGCCGAAGAGGAACTGGTCGTTCGAGCGGACGGGCGTTTTGGAACAGCAGATTGTTTCCAGTGGCCCCAGATGTACTGCGAGGAGTTCATTTACGCAGTCTGTATTCGTCGTGAGGAGTTCTATCCTTCGCCTGATCCACTTGCATGGGCGTGGTACCGCCCCACTATCAACGACTTCGAGCCGCTTGCAACGGCCGCTGGCCAGGTCGGCAAGCTGAAGCAGGAAAAGGCTGTTGGTGTGGCATCGTTATATCGAGTTGCCTATGAGCGTCATAAGGAATGGAAGGCCACGCGCGGAGACAAGACCGATATTGCAAGCAGAATGCTCAAGTCCCTGGAACACGATGTCATGCTACTTCTCAACCACCCCCTGACATTTCGTGACGTCATTGTCTACGTTGCTCAAGCCCAGCGTTACTTCCTCGATATCTTGGCTTTCCTTGACTTTGTTGCATATGTGAAAGCTCGCATCGCCTATCCTTCTGGTCCTGCACAGCCAGTCCGCGCGCACTGGATGGGATGTTTTACCACAGACACCAAAGTCTGTGATGATCTCTTCCACGCGGGAGTCCCTGTATGGTTGATCCGTTCTCACAACACCATCACGGCTCAGACAAACATTGAGAGTCACGTCAAGTTCACCTTTTCGGACAAGATTATTCGCAGCATGTACTCAGAAGCAGGAAAGCCTGCGCGTCCATTCCAGTGCCTCTATCGTGGTCCCAGCGGGTTCCCCCGTCATTTTCACACTCGCCGGCATTACAATCCCTTAGGACCTCCTAATTCGAGTATTTCTCAACCTTCCGACCCTCAAGTCTCCTCCAACGTGGGTAAAGCACCCACTCAAGCACAGTCTAGGAAATCAACAGAAAAAGCTCGTGCCCGACCCCAGTCAGGTACGTAAGCTCGGCCGTAATACATTACTTTGATCTAACTGAGCGTTAACTTGTCCAGGCCCGTTCAAGGCAGGGCGTGATAAATGGGCAGAGCAACGTGTACCCGAGATGCCGCTACCGATTGACGTCTGGGAATTCGCCATGAAGCGTGTCGACAAGGACCCAAGCCGGGTTAAGGCTGGCTTTGTCGATCGTGGTTACCGCGTCCCAGAACCAGCCCTTCTTATTTCACCCCAGTCTGCTGAGCGCCGCCAGCTCTTCATGACGAACTGGCTTGCGATTCGCCCGCTTTGGATCAGTCGGCTTGACCACGACCCCCCCTTCCGATTCCCTAACCCCCAAGAATGGAGAGAGATTTTCCACGGCGTACCACACGAGGAAGATCCGACAACTGCCAAGGGAAACAATACTGCCAAGGGACGGAAGTTGGTTGTCTTGGAAATAATTGGGCAGACGGCCGCAGCCTTGACCCAAGGCTCCTCTTTCGCCCCGACTACAGAGCTGGAATGGCGTGGAAAATGCATTCCAATTGCTTCACTGATCAGCCCGCCTCCTTGCCTCATCAAGGCTATCCTGTGGGAGATCTATGAGATTGGCTGGCGCTACGAACTTTGCGCACTCGATCAAGTCCTCAATCCTCACCTGTGGGCCAACCATCGTGTGGAGCGCGTCAGCCTGTTGCATTCTGTTTTTCCGGGCAGTTCGGGTCTCGTGCTGTGGTCGGAGGAGCTGCCAACGCGTGCTGGCGATCTTGGTTTGACGGACTCTTGGTCTGACAACGAGCGTGTCCTACGCTCATTCTGTCTTCTTCTCTCCTCCTGGCCGAACGGCCCACCATCCTGGACGTATCTTCATCTTGACCGGGAACACAAGCATGCACAGGCACATAAGATCATGTTGCATGCATGTGAATTCTACGTACAAACTTTCTTCGATCATTTCGGACGTCCCCCCCTCCTTCCTCATCGATTTCCGTTGGACTATCACGAATAGGATTATCTTGTCTTGTGAATAATAACACCATGTCGTCTTACAACCTTGCGTGATTACGTTGCCCTCACCACTTATCTCTTTTTGGCAGTTTTTGCATTGCGAGCGGTAGGTAGACCATCTTCGTGCAGCTAATTATTTCATTGAGAACATCAAGGACGTATGGCGGTGAGCAATACCCTTTGTCAATACAGCGTGTGCTCAACGTTTTCTTATGCGTTATTTCACGATCACTCCCACCCTGCATGCCTCATTTACTCAACGTTGCCATTCAAACGTGGCCCGATACCCACGAGGTTCTCATAAACGCTCCTCCGGGTCGAGAAACATAACCTCTAGTATAAGCCCTCTGAACCTCACCCCGCTGCAACCATCTTACTTGTTACAGCCGATGTCCTCTAACTACAGGTGCCATCCTGATTGTCCTGGCATGTTCACGTCCCGAAGGGGTCTGAGCCAGCATCGAAATTCATGTGACTTCTACCGTCTCGCGCAAGCTGAGCGAATCGCCCGTGTAGACACTACCTTTCTCCAGACGGAGGAGCCTCCAAACAAGCGTGTGAGACTGTCACAGGTAAATGTACGGAGAGTTCTGTCAATTCGTCCTACTCAACGCTTCCAGGGTTTGCCAGTAAATCGCACGGAAGGGCCGAGTGCTGGTACTTCTGCATTGGACACTGAGGTGGGCTGTGGATCACTGTCGTCTTTTCTTTCTTTCGAACGCTTGCTACCTCCAGGGTACTTCGATTCATCATCCAGATATCCCCACCATCCCGTGTCCCGCACCTAACGAGCCTAGTGAACCCTTGTTGCAACCTATACATGGTGTCCCCATGATTCCAAACATTGATCAGCTTCCTCCAAGGAATCGACGTCTGCCCGCAAGGTATCGAGACTTGCTCCCCGAACCCCCGTTACCCGCGGTTGAACCCCACCATGCCTCTGCCTCCACCAGCATTATCCCACGTGTGATTCTGCACGTATGGGATTCCTTCACTACACAATTCAATAAGTTTGGTATCGCTCGCACATACCGCCATCGTCCAACGCATGATCCCGATTCCTTTCTCTCTATTGACGAATTATCTCAACGTCGCTATCCTAACATTTCTGAGTCCACCGATGAGGTGCGAGGGGACTACTCTCCCCCTTGGCCCTGGTCGAATATGTCCATCTGGCGTCTCATGACTTGGAAAAGCTCTGGGAGCACTCAGAAATCAAATTCGGAAGTCACTCGACTAGTCCACGAGGTCCTTCAAGCCCCGGACTTCAACGTCCAAGACTTGTCACGCTTCGATTCCTCCAGGGAGACCAGTCGCTTCGACGCTGCCGAGAAGGCGATTCCTCCCAAAGATGTCTTCGGGATCGATAAGTGGAAATGTAGTTCGGTCCACATCTCAGTTCCCACCAGGGAAAAAAAGCCAGAGGGTAATGGGCTGACATTCACGGTGGACGGTCTCCGTTACAGACCTATTCTTGATGTTATACGAGCAGTTTTCACAGCTTCGTCCTCCAAGGCGTTCCATCTCACACCCTTCAAGAAGGTGTGGAAATCTCCGGTTACCGGTCACAAGCAACGTGTTTATGATGAGCTGTATGCCTCTGACGCTTGGAACGAAGCACATGACGAAATCATGAAGCAGAGAAGAGACGACGGTTGCCAGCTGGAAAGAGTGGTTGCCGGTCTCATGTTTTGGTCCGATTCCACCCGACTCGCACAGTTCGGTCATGCATCTGCATGGCCCATCTATCTTTTCTTTGGAAACCTTTCCAAATATGCTCGATCAAACCCAGATTCTGGGTGTTGTCATCCAATTGCGTTCATCCCATCAGTAGGTTCTTTTCCATTTCTGGGTAGCCCTCCTCTTGAATGCTTAACGCATCAATCAGCTTCCCGAGTCCATTAAAAAAGTACTATCCTCGGTCTCCAGCAAGAAAGACAACCGTGACCTACTCGCTCACTGCAAACGAGAACTGGTACATGCGATCTGGAGAATTTTCCTCGACGACGAATTCGTCAAGGCTTACGAAAATGGAATTGTTGTGAAGTGCTTTGATGGCATCATCAGGCGCATTTACCCAAGGATATTTACATATTCAGCAGACTATCCAGAGAAGTGAGTTTCGTGCACGTACCTGCTGACAGGAGACTGATATATTTGAAGAGTTATCCTGGCTACCATCCGAGACAAGGGTCACTGTCCTTGTCCTCGCTGCCTCACACCGAAATCTGACTTTCATCGCACCGGATTTCTCAGAGATCTTAATACAAGAATATCTCAAGCCCGGACATATCTAGCGGACAAAATTAAGCTCGCGCGACGAGCAATCTATGTCTATGGTCGACCATTGAAAGGTACGGCGGTAGAGAGCATTCTCAAAGTCCATTCCCTAGTCCCAACCTTAGTAAGCTTGCTCGTTCGGCCTGTGAGCGACCTAACCAACACTCAGAATTCCTTTTGCGAGCGATTGTCACCCTTGGGTTTCCAACTATACCCCAGTTTAGTTGTTGATTTACTTCACGAGTTCGAGCTGGGAATTCTGAAGGCGGTCCTCAAGCATCTTCTCCGAATGATCTATACTGTTGATCCACGGCATGTTGATATTCTTAACGAACGGTAGGCTTATTATGCGTTGATCAATCGTGTACTGACTAGTTCCGTAATACTAGTTTCACAAACATATCTTCGTTTGGTATCAACGCAATCCGGCGGTTCCCTCCCGACGTGGCGGATACAAGTCAGAGACCGGCTTGGTTCTTTGAACACGTTCTCCAGGTATGGTCTCCGGTGTGAGATGTCATGGACTTGCAGCACTCACCACGTTTCCTAACAGTGTGCCGTCCCCGTCTTTGAAGGACTTTTCCCTCCTGAGCACGATTCAAATATTCGACGGCTTCTGTTCAGACTCTCTGAATGGCATGCGCTGGCCAAGCTGCGATTACACACAGATGATTCGCTCACACTTCTCCAGCAATCATTACGTACCCTTGGCGCGCAGATGCGACACTTTCAACGAGTGACTTGTGCTGCAGTTCAAACCCGTGAATTACCCACGGAAGCCATGCAACGGCAGAGGAGAGAACTCACAGAGCTCAACGCTGGCCGTAGAAGGAAAGAAGCACGCTCTGCCTTGCTGCCAAAGAAATTCAATCTGGACACATACAAATTCCACGCTCTTGGGGACTACGTTGCAATGATCAAGACATTTGGGACAACTGACTCATTCTCCACCCAAATTGTGAGTACTACTGTCATTGCTTCTAACAGCTGCCTTAATGTGGATGCGTCGACAGGGAGAACTAGCCCACCGCCAAATCAAGAGGACGTACGGTATGTCGAACAAAAAAGCTGTCGAGGACCAATTTGCGAGGGAAGAACGTCGCCGCACTCTACTGAGGCGACAAGAAGAGGAGGATCAATTGAATGATGACGATCTCGATGATCCAGATTCATTGTCACTGCATCACATAATGGCAACCCTTGCTCGAAAGGACAACATCTTGAGCCTCCCGCAGTTCCTGGCCGACCACACCGATGACCCGGCCATTAAGGTGAGTGACCCTGTCTATCGTATATGTGTGCATCACTCATCTTGCGTACCTGTTAGTCCAATTTTACTTCCGATCTAAAGGAGCACTTGTTGTCTCGAATACTGTGTCGGCCAGACCTTGATGACGCCGAGCGGATGTTTACTCCAGAGGAACGAAACGAACTGCGTCTCCTCAACCCTGATCGAATCGTCCAATCAAAATCCGTTCGAATCAACTACACGAGCTATGACGTCCGTAGAGCCCACGATTTTCTGCGGGCAGACGGCTCTTCTTTTCTCATGACTCTCTCCAGGGAAGAGGAACCCGAGTGTCACCCCTATTGGTACTGTCAGCTACTCATGGCATTCTCTGTTAACGTCTCCTTTTGTCCTGGTGGTGTTAGTGGTCCAAAGCAGGCAATGGAGGTACTCTGGGTTCGATGGCTAGGAGTTGATCCTGACTGCAAGTGGGGTTTCCGTCAGTGCACACTCCCAAAGATCGGTTTTGTGCCCGAGGACGGAGATACCCCTGCTTTTGGCTTTTTGGATCCCGCGCTGGTTGTCCGTGGATGTCACCTCATACCATCCTTCGTGGATGGTCGCACCGACCAACTCTTACAGAGCGGGACATCAGTAGCCAGACCATCTGGAAAATTAGATGATTGGACAAGATATTATGTAAATATGTAAGTTCGATTCCACTTAAAATGACCAGTGTAAGCTAACAAGGTCAGATTTGCTGACCGAGATATTTTTGCCCGCTATGCTGCAATCGGTGTAGGACATGAGCCCATGCACTCACACAGCCAGGGCCTCGTTGGTGACCAATTGATTGATGATGAAGATAATGACTTCAACACGATAGAGATCAGCGAATCTCAAAGCGACGGAAACGCTGATGAAGAGGTGGACAGTAACGAAGACGAGGATGAGGATGAGGATGAAGGTGAAGATGATGAGAGCGTTAGTAGCATAAGTGATGCCTATGATGACAGTGATATCGAGGCTTGTTTCTAGTTTAACACGGTATCAGTAACCATCTGCTCACGTGTGCATTCTCTGTATGATACCGTATGTTTTAATGCTTTACATTCTATGCCGAGAGAAACAATGAATAACTCCTTGACAATTTTTGTAAATTGTATGCCAATCTTTTACACATCTATTATAAACCCTTGCATAACACTTGACTGCTGTGTGTTGCTCATCATATGTACATTGACAGAAAGGTACATACAAGGCTAGGGTGGCAGTAAATGATGAATATCTCCCTGATAATCTTTGCAAATTGGATGTCAATCTTTTATGCATCCCTTATAAACCCTTGCACAACGCTCAACTGCTGTGTGTTGTTCATCACGTGTGCATTGACAGAAAAGTACATGCAAGGCTAGGGTGGCAGCAGTGATGTAGTACTATTGGCCACGGTGGCCCGTACTAGGACTCGGAACGAATCAAACCCATAGAATCTCTGACTTCCGTCAAGTATTCTTGCACCGAGCGAGCTAACAAGCCCTTTTATGGAATATATTCAGATAGCACGAACCGTCGACATCGCACGGTTTTGCCAAAGTAAGTTTTCTCTTGTCCTGACTCCTGAATCTGCATGAATGACACAGGGTTGCAGCTGCAGGAGCCATGGTCATTTTGTACGATCATGGTGAGTGTTTTTTCTTGTCGCAATTATGACTGCAATATGGACAGAGTGTAAAGTCATCTCACTGGATCGAGAGGTAAGGAGTCATATACTCGCTCATATTCTAGTATTCTCATCGCATGCCGCAACCATCCAGGTCGATCTTATCTGGGTGAATATATGTGCGATTGTGTAAAACCATTACCAAGTTCTCATGTCACGCAATTGTGCAGAACAATCCCTTTTGCTTCGGAAGTATCAGCTATTTATTCGTACGTTAACCGTCGTGTTTCTAGATCAGAATCACGGATGACGCTCTAGATTCGTTATGTTGGCGACGGGATTGCCATGTGAGCTTTTGAAACCGTTC
>JBBPTK010000961.1:0-10282 GCA_038094135.1 Spongiforma cf. squarepantsii
TTCCTAGACCAATCGAGCGTCCTCCACGCGCGACGTAGCCGACGCAACGAGGCCAACCGATCGCTCAACGTCAATTCTTGAACCGCCATCGCTTGCGAGTCGACCTCGTCCTGTGCCTGATCGTGTGTTTGATCTGGGTCTTGGGCTGCTGAATAAACCGTGTTCGTTGCCCTTGATGCCACCTGGCCGTGTGCCTGATCACGGGGTTTAGGGTCCAACTCAGCGCCAGCGAGCCGGCGATCGCTCATGCCGTCCCGGACGAGCGCGATGCGGTACTGCAGCTCGAGCGAGCCATCGATCACGTCTCGCCAACGTGTGCAGACCTATATGGACGACGGGCGCGCGGGGATTATACGGAGGAAAAAAAAAAACGACGAAACACCATGAGCGAACCCCGTCGGTGGATGAGATAAAAAAAGAAAAGGACACGCAACCGCACGCAACTGGACGACGGCTCGACAGCCTGGGTGGCTGCGACCGTCCTCTGTTTCATCGTCGGCGCCAATCATGCACGCGCGGCCAATCGCTATCAAGAGCTCTGGAGGGAGATCGAGGAGGGAGGCGGGGGTGGCACTGCTGTTGCCTAGGCCGCCGGTGATGTGGCGTTGCATAGACTGCAGAAGATCATGAACGTCTAACGTGGAGGTTGTTGTCGAGTCCGTCTTGGACGGTGGAGCGGTGAGAGGCAGGAGACGGAGAGGCGGAACACGGAGCATGATGGGCAGAGAGGGTTGAAAGAAGAGAGGGTGCTTCTCGTGTTATATACTTAAAGGGAGACGGGCAACGGACGGAATCGCACGGTCATACGTATACAGCATCTCAATGACGTGACACGGAAGCATTGATATACACACCCAAATTAGGTTTTTCTGGAAAGGACGATTGACGGAATTTATCTGTAAAATGAGCAACGGACACAATTCGTAGACTTGTGTGAGATACTCGTGTCGAAACAGATTTCGTTTATGGGAGGTTAACAAGCGAATAACAGTGTGATATAATTCCTTGGATGTTTGGGAGGTACGTGTGCGACGTCTAATGTACGCTTAGATGACAAATCAGAGACTTTGGTGTTCGGTATGAGAGAGACGCTCGTGAAAACACGCTGGGCGGCTTCCCAGGTGCACCGTCCCATTGATATGGGAAAAATGTCGGGTGAATCTATCTTATATGTTAATTAACCGCTCGAACCAGCCATGCTATCTCATCAAACAAACCAGTATGACATCGTTCCACCAAACGAGAGTCCTTGACTGTCAGAGGTGCAATCATGATATATGTATAAGGTGCATAATAGCGATCTAAACAATAGCTACGTTCGTGAAAAATGGGAATAATCCTACAATTCATAGGTGTGATAGTATGGAGGATAGCATATGATTACCGGTGACGACTAATGCAAAATATATAGACATGGTATTACAAAATGACAGGTATTGACAACATATGCTCAACGGTAGTTTTGAATTGGCCCCAGATGACCTGTCGGATGAAACCTGTCTCCACTGCCTCCTCTCTACGTACCCAATTTGAGATGAACCCTCCTTCCATTGAAATGCGCGTGTCCCAGAGCGGCCAGTCACCACCTGGGAACGTGGGGAATGAAGCCACAAAAGCCATCCAAAACAAGTCCCGCATGACACGGTATGCCTCTGGGCACCTGTTCTCGAGACGCGGGCTTGCCACCAGACAAGTCTCAATGACTTTCGTCAATCGTTGCCAGTGGGAAATGTCGGTGGGTTCAAAGTGGGATGGAAGTGGGAGGAAAGGGAATACGGCCTGCAACGATGAGAATCCAAGCGAAAAATAATAGTGGGAGACCTACGGGGTTCAGTGTGCTTTCTTGTGCCTGGTTGGAGGCGACATGTACAATGGGTGACAACCCTGTCCATTCATCTGCAAGGCGTACAGAAATTTCGACAGGCTAAAGTAGGATATCATTAGTGGTTATTGTTGGCTCGATTTCATGGTAAAAACTTACAATACGGTTAGGAACATCTCCGAGTGTGCAGTTACCGTAAAAACAGACAGATAGATCAAGTGGGTCGAGAGTGAATCCATGGGGTTGGCGAACAGTTTTGACATTGACGAGAGTTGCCATTGTTGCAAAAAGCCAGGAGGAAAGAAAAAGAAGATACAAAGGGTGGGATTACGGGGTTGAAAATGAACACGCTGACTCGGACAGGTGAAGCCGTTGACGAGTCACTTCACGTGACTGTTGTGACTTCATCGACCCATCAATTCTGACTTCAAGGAGAACTCACTATAGCACTCCCAGGTATTGCAAGCAATTAGCGTTTGTGTCATTATCTGACATTCTCACACATACGCTGCACGCACAGCCAGCTTTGTGCTGAGCTACACTCGTTACTAGTATGTACACTTTATATCTGCAGTGTCGTAGTAATACCATCTTTTACCATCTTATTTCAGACACCACTGGCATGGCGAGATCTTCGAAGAACCCTCTGTTTGATGCAGATGGTGAGATAGACTGAATCCGACGTTCCTCCAATTCAAACCAGGTTCACAGGGTTTATGCAAGTTGACCAGAAACATCTTGTGTGTGAGGTGTGTCCAACTGCCGGCGATCGAAAGATTATGCGATACTGCCATGCTGCAGATCACGCAAAGTCAAAGAAACATCTGCGAAATCTTGAGAAAGCGAACAAAAAGAAAGGTCAACAGGCGCGGTTCGGGCTGCTTGAGGCATTCCAGTCTGCCTCGTCAATGCTGCGGGACGAACCATTCGGAATATATGATAAGGTGGAGGGGAATCCACCAGAACTTTCTTGTTTTGATGAGATGGGGGGGGATCCACCGGCGCTTCCCTGTTCCGATGGGATGGGTAGAAATCCATTGAAGCTGCCTCGATCAAGCATCACCACGAAGGTGCCGGAACGTCGTGCTCAGGCTGTGCCCTTAAGCCAACTCTGGGATGAATTCCAAGCAGAACGTACTGTGGTTCTGGACGACTACTTCGAGCAGATCCAACAGAAGATTGAAAGTGGTGAACCGCTCTTTTCTAGCGTTCCCCCACCCACTTCGGAGGAAGAACTGCAACTCGATGAGAACGAGTTCGACGAACCAAACATTGAGGCATTCTTTGCAAACCACGGTATAGATGTTGATGGTATGTATCTACATTGGTTTCAGTTCCCATTACTCAATATCATCCAGTCGTTGCCAATAGAGCCGCTGCTCACCGCACCACATCGAGAGTGACATCGGCTGTCTCCCCTGAGGAGCCGTTATACCCTTGGAAGTCTATGGCGGTACGTTGGCCAAACAACCACGCTTTACATTTACTCACGAATGTATAGGAATTCTTGACGCACACCCTCTTTAGTTCTCCTCGTCTTAGGTTCTCGCATGCACAGCAAGCTGCAGTCCTGGATTGGGCAAAAGCTCTTGGGGCGGCTGACGTACCTTCGATGTATGCTGTAAAGAAGACAAGGGAGCGTATCATGAGTCTTCTTGGGTCGCCGATGGAGAAGGTCATCTCGGCATCTGGTAATGTGTTCTATTTGAACGCTATTAGTAAGGCGATCGCCATGGTAAGTGCAGATGGTCTATCTGTCTTTTCCTAGCTGTTCATTAACAACGAGTATAGGATTTCGCTAATCCGCTCACACGATTCGTGATGCAGGAGTACCCTGAGGATGGACAAGGCCACATGTCACAAGTTCACCATGGAAGCAAAATGCTAGAAGACCTTCCGGACGGTCTAGCACCACCATGTGTCCGTGTTGACCACGCAGTATATTTTGTCGATGAACTTCTTCAGCAGTCGACGGGTCAGTACTTCATACCTAAGAAGTTTTTTCAAAAAACAATGTCGAGGGAGGAAGGTGCTGCAGAGAGGACCATTTTTGCGTCAGGGCACAAAGTTTTACAGACTTCAGTTCGTCCTTTGATTACCTTTTTCATGCAACTCTTATTGTTTGATATTCTTTCTTCATCATAGGGCGGATTTTTGGTGGATGCAGAGAAGGTCATTGTGCCAGTTTCAACATTCTTCAACACGTTCGAGGACCTCCAGCGCCAGGCTGGTGCTTCTGGCATCAAATTTACTTGTACGTCTTATTATTTCATGGGCATGCACATTGAAAACACAAACCTGCCACAGCATCCTCTGTCACATTTGCCAATCTGATGCCAAACCCACTTCGGGTGAAGTCAGGTGGACGGATGGTCTATACTGTTCCACTCATTGTGTTCATGGATGACGTGTCAGGAAACATCTCAAAGCAGTGGAATAAGCATCATGTGGTCTATATTTCAAATGCTCTATTGCCACGGGCAGTGATTGAACAAGAATTTTCAATTCGATTTGTTTCGGGGTCACCACATGCGACTCCGATGGAGCTGATGCAAGGCCTCAAAGAGTCAATCCAGTGCGTTGGTAGTAGGTTTTATGATTTATACTGAGACTATTCAACAGGAGGGCAGCTGATAACCCCATTGTGACATTTGATGTCAAAGACCAAGAAGAGGTAGTTGTCATCCCATATGAGCTGATCATATCAGGCGACAATCCAATGCAGGCAGAAGAGTGTAGCCATGGTGGACTGAAGTGCAATTATTTCTGTCGCACTTGCACTGTTGGTGGTACAAATGCTGAGAAGAAAACAGATGAGGGATACAGTAATATTTTTGAGGTACATACACAGCATCCTCTTCTTGTCATGGGCTGACTACTTTTATTTCAGTGTGGTGAATTGCGTACACCTGAAGACACTCGCTCTCAAATTAGGCACCAGATTCAGCTTTCCATGCTTTCTGGTGGAACAGAGAAAGTCAGGTCTGCTGTTAGCCAATCTGGAATTCGTGATGCTGCAACTTCTGCAATTGTAAACCGGCTTCTTGAACTTGGAAAGACCCTTCGGAAGCGGACAGCTGGGAGGCCTGCACTGGCTGAAACAGATGTTTCAGCATGCTTACAGAATGAGTTAGATGTGTTATTGGGGGGCCAGTCAATTGAGGACCGTATCAATCCACTGCTTGGTATACATGGATTAGATATCCACAAGGACACACCAACTGAAATCCTGCATACCATACTCCTTGGTGTTGTTAAGTATTTCTGGGGTCAAACTGCCTTCATCCTTGACAAAGCTAATTCACTTGGGACATTTCAGATTCGATTGGAATCCATAAATAAAGATGGGCTAAACTCTCCAGCACTTGGTGCTGATTACATTGTCAGATACAAAGGTGGTCTTGTTGGAAAGCATTTCAAAAGCCTAGCACAAGTGATGCCTTATCTGGTCTATGATCTTGTCCCAGAAACAGTCCTTGAAGGATGGTTGGTAATTGGACGACTCATTGTCCTTCTTTGGCATACTTCTATTGAAGATTCAGCAAGCTATCTTGTTAGTATCCTTCTTTTTCTCAAGTATTCTCCTATTCAACTTGGCTTGCCCCTAGGCTGATCTTACATGTGTTATTGATGACTTCCTCACTATCAGTGCCAAATGTGCACCAAGTATATTGGTGACAAAAGCAAAGTTCCATTTCCTGCTCCACCTTCCCATGTTTATCAAGCGGTTTGGTCCAGCTGTTCTCTTTTCGACTGAACGCTATGAGTCATTCAACCACGTTTTCCGTCTTGCATCAATCTACAGCAATCGCCAGGCACCAAGCCGTGATGCATGTCAACTCTTTGCAGTACAAGATCACGTGAAACACATCATCACAGGTGGCTTCTGGAAGGACCATTCAGTCGAAAAGTGGGTCAAGGCAGGACCAGCTATTGCTGAATATACTAGCAATCATCCCCATCTATACCATCTACTTGGTATCCCCAGCTGGAAGTCCCTGGAAGTGGGTAAGTAGTTCTCGTCATTTTTGATGCGCCTCTAACATGCCCTGGAGGTGCGGTACATTTGCCGACACGTAATAACACCAATGGAAAGTTGGAAATGATCCCCCCGGTTGACTGGAAAATGACACAGGCTGCACGTTCCCTTCATTCCGTTCCTCAAGGCAATCAATTTTACAAAGTTACGTCCTTCATTGCAGCAGAGGGAGATAAGCCCAAGCTGCACAGTCACGTCATCATCAAACGTGATAATGGATATCAGATCGGCACAGTCAGGGAGATTTTGGTCCCTCTTGAGGGCCCACAATTTGCTTCTCATGTTACAATAAATCTTTTTGAATTCACCGGATTGCATCCTCGTCTTCGCATGCCATGCCTCAAATACCAGACACCGGAAGAACTGGTCGTCGTCTTGCCCAGTGTAATGTTTTAACGACGTCATGAGTGTAGTATATTGCTAATTCATATCTCGCTGATAGGATGTCCTCTGCATCGTCAATATCCAACATGACTGTGTTGATTCACACTGCTCGTCCACGCGAAATGTGGCTGAACGACAAGAACGCCTGGTCACATCGAGAACCAAACTGCTTGTTGATCACGCACCCACTAATTCCTATCTGGTCAATATGTCCGCACTCCACAACTATCAGCACATCAAGGCAGCAATTCCTGAAGCGATCCGTGATCAAATGCACACATCATTTATTGAAAATCACACGGAAGTACGTCTACATGCTGCTGGTCTACTGCGTTCAAAGAAAGGGAAGGACTTACCTCACTCGGATGCCACCCCTCAACATGGTGAAGAGTTGACAGCCGAGCAGCCAGTATTTGATCGTGTAAAGAGAACACGAGCAAAAGGGAAGGGAAAGGGTCGGGCAAATGCATTGCCGATCCAGCCCACTGTGGAAGCGATCAGTCCCCCCAACTTGTTTGATCCATGGCACTCGACACTCACTCCCTCTGGTTCTGCTGGGACGTCAATGATGTCCCAGAACTTCATGTCGCAATTGCCGTCCGGCAGTGGCCAAGCAGGTCCCTCAACAGCGCCTGCTTTCGCTAGTGGTTCACATGCATCGCCGCCTATCTACCATCCTTTCATTCCATATGGGGCTGTACCTCAAATACATGCCTACAGTGCTCCGAGCTAACACTTACTCCAATTATTCACTGCCATAATATCACGCTGTGTCAATTATGCGAGTTCGCTTGAAGTTTGGGGTGATGTTAGTACAAACAAGTACAAATTCACGCCCATGGCGCGTGTCGCAATGTTACATGTCAATTTAAAACCGAAGCCTCTGCCCGACAATGAACTTCAGTCTCCCCTCCATCTCCACTTTATTCCTTACTCTCTTTAATTGTCCAGCATGAGCCTCCTCTCTCGTTTCCAACTTGACCAGGGCATTCAAGTTCATGGTCACAGCCAGGGCGGGCTTTTTTTCCCAAGCTCCCCACTTGGCTCACCTCGTGCTACACCTCCTCCGTGGGGTGCCCAGTTACCTCCTCAGTACACTCCGTCTGCCTCAGGCACTCTGCGACGACCCCGTTCATCATCTGGAGACAACATGATGGCTGAGCAGCATGCTGCCAAACGCAACAGGCGGTTTGTAACCGATGTCTGCAAGGAGTACGAGCTTCCAGGTGACACGCTGGACAATTTTTCTACAGTGAGTACTTATTTTCTCATTTGGATTGTCTCGTCAACCACCCATTAGCTCAAAACCAACGAAATGTTGGTCGTATTATTCGCCAACCTGCTGGCTATCGAGCGCTCAAGGGTACGCGACGACACATCGATGTTCATTCAGTCCAAGCAATTCAAGGTAAGTCAATTTCTCTTCAGATTCGACCCATACCAGTTGACCAATGTTGGATAAGGACATCATGAAAGATCGCATGCGCTCGTGCCTCCTCTCCCCTAACTTGACCGGTTATCTCTCGGACCTTCCCGATAGCATATGGGTATGTTCTAAAACTCAAGTACATGGTTAATTACTGACACCTTAACTAGTCGTTCATGAAGAGAAACCCGGCGCTGTTCAAGATCCCTCTCCAAGCACTAGAAGATCCTGAGTTGACCGAGTTCATCGATAGCCTCATGAAGGACGTCCTTACAAAGCAGCGGTCCAGCTTCAAGACCAAGGTGCATGACGTACAGAAATACCGTGTAGCATTGTCACTTACATCGTCCGACATAGATCTCAACTGCAATTAACACACAGATGCACATTTCCCATCTTGCAAAATCTCTTGCACCTCCTGGATACTACGAGGTAACGACAGCACAATGGGCACGCTTTGCCTTCCTGGTAAGTCTAGACCCCGCATTGGTGCGTGGGTGCGTGTGTTCACCCCCATGTTCTAGCGTGCGAGCCTGGAGACGTTCAACACCCTCGTTGATGAGGCAGTAAGAGACAAGGTTACGGCACTCGAGTCAAGAAAGAATGATTCGGCGGACGAGGACGATGACTCCTTGGTTCCTGATGAGGACGAACATGGTGTTGGTAAGGAGAAGGCACGCCGGTCTTGGAACCCAACAAACTTCTGGGAATATGTTGACTCTCTGCTTGTGGAGGTACGCAACACTCTCGAGCAAGAAAGCTCAACAGTGGACGAGTGTATGAAGAAATATGATGAGTAAGTTCAGTTCGGACTTACTTTCCACCTACTCATTGTTTCGTAGATTCTTCACTGCATGCCTCCAGCGTGACCTGAAGAAGTACCCAACTGGCAAGAAGAATGCTGGTATCCCAGCTGTTGATCGTGTTACGTCCGAGCTGCACCGCACGATCCATGAACATCTTTCAACCTTCATCCCGTTGCTTGGCCACTAATACCATTGCAATTTGATTTTCACTGATCTCTCACTGTCGTCAATCATTCCTCATGAGTCCCTCTCTACATTCACTCGTATGAATTGTCACTCGTTAGACTCATCCCTCCTTACGCTCGTATTGTCATTATGATACACCCTAATCGAGCTCTAATTTGTGGTTTCGCTATTATTGCGTAGTGTGAAGGACGAATGGAAAGCAAGTATTAGTTGCCAGCCAATTGCTCAGGCTACCACCTTCCACCACACGATAACAACAACGACAATGATAGCCCATGGAAATGGAACCCGTTAGCTGCTAGACTGAACACGAATTCAATCTGTCAGTCGCCACCACTTGCCACCACACATGACGATGACAACCAATGCCCAAACCCAATGTGTGGGTATCCATCTGGGGGGGATTCAGTGCCCGTATCCCTTGTGATGTAGAGTTAATATTACACTTACTGTTGACCATGTGACAGCTCAGACGTTAAGCGGAGGTCTGTTCTAAGGTCGCTGATACCACCTCACAAAGATGTCACTGTCACGCTGTGTCCCTGATAACCAGATGGTGATATGGTGGACCAGTTGATTATGAATGATGTAGGATATCATCTACCTTTGAGACCAATGATAACACCCATGATTGATGAGTCCGTCGACAAATAAAGGACGGAAAACACTGATGGCAGGCCTACACAACCTCAATACAACGTAACCTAATTTTAGCGTCTTGGGGAGGTTAGCTTAGTTTAGGCGTGTATAATGCCAAGTCGGTCACGGGTCTCTAGCTTATTCTTTCGGCGTCACATTAGAAACTCGGTTTGCTGCGGTCAGTTTTTGGTCACATTCCTTCTTGATCCCCGCATCGTCAAGACATCTCCGTGAATTTCCATCCAACACCACAACGTCTCGAAATAGCTGGGAAACTACAAGGCCGCCAGACCTTGATCGTGGCGTGCCCTATCATATATCGAACTGTTCGGCTGTCCTTTCAAAAAGTTAATTAACCCTGTAATACCAAGAGGGCGCAGGGCTTTCATCCCACGTCACGTGTTACAGCCCAACCAGGACGTCCGTCACTCTAGCACCGGTCCGGTCCCTATCCGTCGTAAGATGCAATGACGCGACAACGCGACCAGACCGATGGACCAATCAGACCAACCCACTCGCAATATGACCATCTCTTCACCCCTCCTCCTCCCCCATGATCTTCGCCACCAACTCGTTCCCTCCATGCACAGGGGCTTCGTACACCGCAAATGCAGCCTTCTTGCCTCCCACTCCCACTCCTTCCCCTTCTCCCAATCCCTTCTCCTTGCCACTGGACCAGCCTTTACACCGGTCCGTAAACACGGCATCGCTCCGATCCAACAACATCGCAAGATCCCGATCACTCAGCACACCCTTCTTCCCTTCCCGCGTCTCGGGAACGACCTCGATCTGATCCCCCTCTAATCTCAACAACGCAGCTGCCATATCTGCAATATTGTCTGCCTTCGTTCGTCCCACTTGTCCCGGCATCTTGAACTTGCCTGCATGCACTGTCACCGACATCACCGACAAATGAATCAATGTGCCTACCCTTTGCAATCACCAGGGCCTCCAGCTTACGCTTCTCTGTCGCACGTTGC
>JBBPTK010000962.1:0-10269 GCA_038094135.1 Spongiforma cf. squarepantsii
ATACTTGGGAGGAGGCTGCCTGTAGCCCTCGACTACGTGAGGTGCGATGTGCACGCACGTCCTCGATGTCGATGGTGGCCGTGACAACCTCAACGTCATTGAGGGAAAACTGCGAGCCCTGAGCAACGATGTGGCCGTTCATTGCGATCATTGTGCAACCGTTGTAGTAAAGTCGGTCTCCATCGCATCCCTGTTGATTAGCATACAGGTATACCCCGCCAAGCTAACGCAGAGACTATTCAATGATGTATCTACAGACAAGCTATTTTGGTAAGCCACCGTTTGTGATGTCACTGTTGCTCACGAGCAAAACCAACCTCAATGCTGTAGCTCACGCAAGAATGATAATGCGTTGTACCCTCCTAAAGGACACACTAGGGTTTGGGTGTGTTGATGCGGCCTCCCCTGGTTAGCTCCCCCCATTTGACCCATGTGCATGCACCTTGTTGGAGGAGTAGCAATCCGGGCCTCAAGCAACTCAAATTGACCGCCAAGGCATGCCACCTCCTTTATCTATCTCTGCCTTGATTCTGACTTGGTCATAGGTGCAAAGAAGTTGAGGAGACTGCATCAGATCCTCCCAAAGGTATCTGGACCAACAAGATCTATTCAAGCAGTCTACTCAACTACTATAGTGCACCTAGCCAGCCTTGACTTTAGACACTGTCCAAGATCCCACACATGTGTGGCATGAGAAGATTGGGAACAAGAAGATAGAGCAGAAGAAGGAATCTGTGGTGCTGTCTTCAAGTATGTAACCCAAGTTGGCAATGCTCAACTTGAGGGAACATTGGCCAGATGGGAGAAGCCATCATGGTCTTTGTCTCTGAAGATGGGGGAGTCCAACTCACAACACCCCTCCAAGTCTAGGATGAATGTTGCCTTGGTGAATGGTGTGAAATCTCTGATGCTAGAAAGGAAGAATTCCAGCACATTATGACCAAGTGGATGGGAGTAGCCACTCATTAGTCCCAGTGCAAATATCTCATGATAATGGCATCCACCTGCTCTGGTGGAACACCACTCTTCTCTGGCAACTGTCACGTTTTTCTCCACGGCCAACAAGAAATGGAGGTTGTGGATATACTTCTGCGTAGTGAGCAGATAGCTTTCAAAATTGCACTGTGCAGAAAGAAGGTGAGGGAGGAATATGGTATAAACTCTGGCTTGGCGTTTGCAATGAGCCTGTTGATGGGTTACATTGTATTCCCGGCCTCCAGAGCAGAGCTGACCACATAGGCTTGGTTTGAAGCTGGCTGAGGGAGTGTTGTTGTCACAATCTTGCCGGACATGGTGATGCAAGGATATATTTCTCCTTTTTGACAGGTAGGTGATTTCTAAGACGTGTGGCCAGTACATCCAATCATTGATCAAAGCAGTAGGAAAGAAGGCCTCCCTGTTCGCGTGATACCACTCCGCATCATGTGCAATCAACACTTGTATGATATCCAATAATTTTCCGACCTTTGCAATTGACTCCTCCGCCATCGCTTTGTTCGTGTGCATGCATTGAACCACCTCGGCATCGGTGAAATGGGCAACCTACCCTTTCCCCATCAAAAGACTGGGAAGGTGTGCAGCGTCTGCGGCAAGACGAACCCATGCACTATCTGCAGACGTGCGAGTGAGCACATTGATGTGTCCAGGCAGATATGGCATCACAAAAACTGTAAAATTATGATACAGCTGTATATGGTGTTATCGGGCATGATAATTGATTATAATCCTCATTGGCACTTGAACACCATCAGTCTTGCGAGGGGGATTATACAGGAATATACAGATACTGAATTCATATAATCGTAAGTTGATCTTACGAGTGATTATCATCGTGCACCGTACATTATCTTCGCAGGCACTACATTATCAGCACCATTTGTAATCATAGAACAATATATTGCTGTATCTATGGGCTACCGACAATATAATCCTACGCACACATTATACATTTAGCTGTCCATCTAGGCCGCTTATACAGCCGTAAGCAGCATAAGAAACATCGAAAAGAAAAATCTAGGCGAACTGATCTGAGTCCAATGACTCAGTCCGTCATAGCGCATGAGGAGCATGATTGAGTGCACAGACGAAAGACGAGCATTTGCTGCAACCGGAGCAGGACCAGTGGAACTAGCATGTGCAGAAGCGGACTTGAAGATGAGGCAAGACACAAAACTGGCGACAAGAAGTGAGAGCAGCAAGTGGGAGCGATGACTGAATACAGCAAAAATGCTCTGGGAACCAGCAATGGTGATTGCGGATGATCGAGCATGAGCGGCGTCCACTCCAAAACAGAGCAGGGAGGTCTCCAGCCCACATGGATATCGCACCTAAAGCAAGGTCGTTTCGCGCTCTGCCAAAAAATGATCAGAAATGCCATAACCAACAATAAAACATACTGTTTTGGGTCACGATCAAATATTTCGAGCTGCAGGGCAGGGCAAAGCCAATGTGCAAGAATGGGGTGGTTCAAGCCTAACGTGGCCTTATTGGAAAGAACTGGAGGGTGGAGCAACGATGGGTCATGTGGGTCGGGAGCACAGTAAGACGCTAAATTTGACTTGAGATGATTCGCATCGGCCGCACGCATGCTCTTGATGTTTGAGACTATCTGAAAAGATGGCAAAAGCTAGATATATGCATTTGTAGAGTCCATGAAAAACGCACCACAGTACAAATTTTTGAGAACTCCTCCGACCGGTCATGGTCTTCGACAAGATCCTGCAAGCCCGGTATAATTTGAAGAATCTTGTAATATATTTTCCTTGCGTAATCTCTGAAGTCAAGGTTGCTAGAAGTCAATCAGTACTCAATGACATGACTATCAAATGAAAACGTGCATCTTCTTCGAGCTCACCAAGTTCGCTTGCGTCTTCTTGATTGAGGAGTCTCATAGTTTTGGAAATGGCATCGACGTCACACCAGCCAGCCTTGGCATAGATGTCTTCGGCTTTCTTTTTGGCCTTCTCGGACAGAAGGATACACAGAAAGGTAAATAGAATGACGCTCACCTTTTGCCTTCGTCATTGGGATCACAGCCGTCACCACGGGGAGGAGCCATACAGATGTAAACGACAAAGATGGTGGATCGTGAACGATTGGAGATAATGTCAGAGATTGGATTGATGGGAATCGCAGTTATTGTCGGAGATTCAACTGACTTTGTTGTTCCTTCGGGCGAGGTTGACGTGTTAGACAATGATATTTTTGCTCTTAGTAGTGAGGTACATGGGGCATCATAGGGCATTCTATTTGCTGTATCTACTCTCGTTGCGTAAGATAATCCAAGATACATAGTGCAATGAAAACAAAGTCTCACGATGGCCTCGTGGATGAAAAATATGGTACATTATATTCTTATATTCTCACTCATCTCACATGATAATCTAAGATACATGGTATATATGTTCAGACGTCGTTGATAATCTCCCAGTTGGTCCGGTCGCTATTATCACGAATTTGCAGTTTTTGTGATGGGGCTTGCACACATTCCGTTTCAGTCATAACCCTACTCATATCCGACCCTGCTTACCTGGCAGGCTGGCACATCAACAACATACATGTTCCCATCCCCAAAGTAATCCAGTGCACACGGGAAATGGTCCAGGCGATGTGTTGAAATCTGTTCGAGACAAGAATTGAGTGCATTCAAGGGATGGCGTCTGTTGCAAATTGAGAGTTTGGTGTGATAAGATATCCCATATCAAGCAAACGTTTGCACTCCCCTGTGCCACTGACAATAGGCATTGGCATGGGTCTGCCTAACCCGCGCGGGTCACGGGTACGGGTATCCCTTGGGTATGGGTGGGGGTGGGCACCCGGACCCTACCCACTTGTTTGTACATGCCGAAATGCGCCGAGCAAAACTGTATAGTACCTGTTAGGCTATCAAACACAAACCTTAGGACAGCGCATTGCCTGATTTGCCTTACCCTACCGGCCATCGACGATCTCGATTCTCTATCCCTTCTAATCCCAATAGGAAAAGGCCATGTCCGGGCCACAGCATCGCCAAAGAAACGGCCGGTCAAGCTCACGGAAAAGGCTCACCTCGTCTGGGACAATGACTCACCAGACCTGGCATCGAGGGCAAAGTCGAGACGCACCAGTCTGGCGAAGGCTAGGTGAATGTAGTCAAGGTGAGCGATGGCCATTTGTCCTCGAACCATCTGAAATTAGCATGACTAGTCCAATGTGTACCAGGAATCACCAAGTCGAAACTCAAGACCAAGACGATGGGGAATGACACAACTCCTGGGACACTTTCTTCGCAGACACATTCTGTCATACACCTTTCACTGTGCGATTCGCTTCCCGCCTATGGGCCGATCGCGGATATGACGTTTTCGTCATCAGGCAGAGGTATTTCATACCCGCAACTTTGTGACTGTTCGACACTGGAACTTATCTCTCCGGACAGTTGGATCACCATGGATGGGTGGGTCACCTCCGTTTGGCATCCTAACAATCAGTCCTTTCTTATCAGGGCATTTGACCTCGACGAATGCCTCGTTGGCGTCGTACTTTTGGATTTTGGCGTCTATGTCACCAGCCTACGCGTGCTCCAAAATCTGTTGCTGATCACAGATGCAGTCAAGAGCGTCTGGCCCGTCACGTTCCAAGCATGGTTTCATATTCATTCGCGTTGTGTTCCTCTCTTTCGAGAACATGATCAAGCACTGACGTTTCACTGCTTTTCAGGAGGACCCATACAAATTAGTGATCTTGGCTAAGGACGTTCGGCGGGCGTATGCGACAAACGTCGACCTTTTCTTTACCAACGGCGAGCTGACCATCGTGCTCAACGACGAAGAGCGCGTGTCATGCATGCTTACTTATGACCCAAGTGGTGAGGTCTTTCTCCTTTCCGTTCTCTTTCTGAGACCTCAATCTTCAAGCAACTTTGCCCCAAATGGTATTGTGTCGCTGACATAGACGGATGTGCTGCAGCTACTTCTGTGGATGTCGAGCGGATCTTTAGCCGAGGACGGCTCCTACTACTCAGCCACGTCCGTTCTCATTTGTCTCCACAGACCACCCGTGCATTGCTGTGTACCGGTTGCTGGAGTGAGCCTGGCTTTGTGGAAAAGGAGGACTTGATGGACATCGCAAAACTACCAGATGTCCAACTTGAAGCAGACTCGGACTCGGAGACGGTAGAGTGAAAGTTTAATACATTCCTAGTAGTTTTGTACCATACACCTCTGGGACCTGCGGGTCTTTGCGCCGATACAGGTGTCGATATGGGTACCGGTCTGCTCATGTTTGAGAAAACCTGTACCCCAGTCACAGGTACTGAGAATTTAGTGGGTATGGGTACAGGTCGAGGTTGCGACACCCATGGGTAAGCGGCCCAAGTTCTCATGGTTAAGCTTATGTAATCAGTGCACTTAGGTAGACGCTCAAATTTCCCACACCAATCAGGCATTAGCGCTCAGCCTAGCTACACCGGTGGACTGTGTAGCGGTGACCTCAAACTCTTCATATGCAGGCCAATTCTGGCGAAGCTCCCCACCACAAAACTAGGCGTGGTGTCCGCAAAACAGAGACCAAAAAGCAAAGGTCAAATGCTTTCTATGCAACTAATCCTGTTAGAAACCAATTTACTCCATGTGAGTTATTTTTATTACTCTCCATTACTTCCATTATGATAACTAGTTTTAGACACTATCTCATTGAGTAAATATCCAGACGATTTTCTTCACTCACGCTCCAACAAGGCCGTTCAACAAAAAGTGAAAAAAGAGTTTAGTGGACCACTGGACATACTTCCAACTAGTGGTCACTTAGTGATTACTCGAGGAGCTGGTGTCCACTCCAGCAGCTCACTTGACTCTCAACTCCCCAATCATATTTGCATGCGCCTTGACAATGTCTTTGATAAGAGGGCAGCAAATCAACTTCAATATGCTTGGAAGATGTTGATGGCCAGTAATCCCATCCAGTACCTGGGTAACAATGGTCATCACTCTCAAAAAGCTGCTTTTCATCTTGGAGTCTGGGAAAAGTATCAACAACTTCCATATCTGACAAAGGAAACCAAAGACCAGTCCCCAGAGACTCTGAGAAGGATAGACAAGTTGTTGTCAGTGATTGGAAGGTTTATCTCTCCCAAGGTGTTCTCTATTCTACAAAGACATTGGGAATCTTCAGCCAACCTGTTGAAGTTGTATGTGTTTTTTCTTTTGTATAATTATTAAAATTAACAATATTTATACAGAGGTCATAACAGACTCTTAGAACACTTCAAACAAGAGATGGAAACTCGCCCTGATCTTTTCTCAAGTCTGTCTTTTCACTGCTTTGCCATTAAAGAGGGTGGATCTGGAGAGATTCATATTGACTGGCAAGATGATCCAAGGGTCCCTGCTGTTATTTTTGCAGTAGGGGATTGGGAAGGAGGCAACTTTAGAATTCCTCAACTAGGAGTTGAAGTTCCCATCAAACCTTACCAGATCTTTCTGGTTCTGGCTAGGGTGGTTGCTCATTGCACTGCTCCCATCACTAAAGGAGAAAGATTAGTTTTTGTGGGCTTTTCTGACAGATTTTTGCTGAAGCATGCAGAGGAATCTGCTATGATATAGAATTTCTTGTTTCACTCAATGAAGTACTACAATATTTGCTTTTACCCAATTATTGAACCATCAAGCTTGAATGATCAGATTTCAAAGCTGCACTTCAAGATCTTCCTCCTTCAAGCTCACTTTTTGTGTATTCAGCTGTCACCGGACCCGGCTGCGGACCAAGTATTGGTACTGGAAAACATCCTCAACTTGCTTTCGCCCTGTGTGGATGTGTCATATGGTGTCGACGGGGACACAGCTGGCACATTCCATGAGCAGGGCAATAGTATGAATAGGTTTTCCACACAGGGACACTGACAGGTGGGCAGATTACAGTAATGGCAACAACAACATTGATATTCGATATCAACTAACGTACTAGTGGCACTAGCAGTACAGTCATAAAGCTGCATTGGCAGTGAGCACAACAACGATCAGGCAATACTACATGTTTAGACTGAATTATAGACATCTGGTGTATCGTCAGCAGCAATTACGGAGTGGACCCAAAGGTCGAAATCAGAAGTGGAGTCATCATTAGCTGGAACGTCTGCAGAAATTATACGCGCTGTCACAGAGTTAAGGACAACATCTAAGGAAAAGTAGCATGTGTGTATTATAAGTCCCTAAAGACCAATTAGCACATGGTGATGGCAAAAAGTGAAAAATGTACGAGTGCAACATTCCCCCAAGTGTCGGTGGCAGGGAGAACAAAATTAATCTAAAAAACACGCTTCTCCAACTGAGCGATAAACGTGTTCACTTTTGTTTGCGTCATGGCACGCAATACCTCGAAGCTGTCGCCACTCAGGGAGCGGCCATATTCCCCATGTGGCTGGGTGGTAAGAATGTCAGTTGTGGCGCAAGATGTCAACAATAAAAATTTACCGGTTCTGGGTGAATAATAACCAAGTACTTGCGCTCCCGTGTGGCGCCAGCAGATGTGCGTGGCTGAGATCGAACGCGCCTATTCAAGGATAGAGTCTGGGCCAACGTTGAAGCAGCAGGAACCACATGCGAGCTTGGAAATGATCCAAATGGGGACAGAGAAACTCCTCGGCGTACTGAAGCTGCGCTGCTCATTCTACGGTCGTTCACTGATCCGCTTGGGGGCGGGCCTGGAGCAGCCCACCTCTGCATAGTCGGAGTTTGCGAGTGACTTGGTGCCGTATTGCTCGGACTCGCACAGAAGTTGATAACAGGAGCTGGTGGATCCACAGCGGATGCAGGGGGACCTTCAAGCACTGGATGCGTGAAATACGGATCTCGGCACCGCGTGCATGTTGAACGTGCTGTCGGATTGACGTCCATCTAGACGCATAGTCAAGACCGACGTGACAAAATAAGATTTGATTTGAACTTACTGTCATAAACATAGCGCCATTGTTGCATCGGCGTGCCGGCAAGGACGGTCGGGGGGCATGATCAGCCTCCTCGTGTCCGCAGACACACGACGCGTCAAGGGTGTCCTAAAATGCATTGTAAACTGCTAGAAAGGCTGATGGATTAATGTTACTGACATCCCGGAAGTAGGCTGTACAACGGCAGAGTTGACAACGCGTCTGTGCCGCCATTATGGCAGGTGGCTGTGGTGGGAGTCACGAGAAGAGAATGGGACGATCAGTCCAAGAAAATTGCCCGGCGTTCGGGTATACCCGATGATTCTTCAGAAGGAAAAACGATGTCATAGAAAGTAAGCATTGGAAGTCGAAGGTGCTCACTATTTGGGACCCCAATCAAATCAATCGTATGATAGACCGGGCCGAATGCGAATACAAAAACAAAGTGTAACTGTGTAAGCAAAGATTGAAGCCATCAAAACAAAAGCGTTACCACAACGCCGGGAGGGAAGCGCACGGAATCAAAGCCAAGAGTGTTAGACATCTGGTCCGATTGCGAAATCAAAAGTAATCCATCAAAACGAAAGCACACATCGAAAACGAAAGCACAGCACTGAAAAGGAAAGCACAGCACTGAAGAGGGAAGCGGTATATCGACTTAGACTGATGACCAATCCGTCTAAAAGAGGCAACCCGTTGGAGAGCCGTCGATAGACGGACTGGTACAATTCGTAGCCGCGTCTGAGCGTCGAGCGGATTCCCACGCCACAGTGATTGTTGGCCAATCACAAAGCATATAATTTGTATTTGAAAACGAATAATTTGCTGATTTCTGGCGGAGTCCGAAAATTGATCAACCGACCAACCGATCGAGATACCAAGCTCGGATGCGATTGAGGCCATGGATTTTGCTGCTACGACCATCGAGGACATCCGAAATGCAGCAGACGATGTTATAATGCAATTCTCTTTGATATTAGCTGACCGGCTTCCGAGTGATTATCTAGATCCCCTGCCTGATCAAGATAAACTCGATATGATCCGAGCATGTCTTGTCGTGTCGAAGATAACACAAGGTCGCGTCGTTCCTCGCGTGTTCCAACTCGAGGCGTCCCTTGGAATGCTCAACAAACGCGACTGCGTCGTTATCGCTGGGACAGGTAGTGGGAAGACACTCTGCATACTCTTACCATTACTCCTTCGTCCTGAGGCCATGTCGATGACAATTTCCCCATTGAAGCGCCTCCAAATGACTCAGGTATGATTGCTTGGTGTCACTAACAATAGTATATTAGATCATTTCATTGCACTGCACTACTAGGTGCTCGAGAGTGAATACTATGGAATCAAAACGATTGCGATCAATGAAGATACCCCTAATGACGAAGCGTTATGGAAGGTGAGTAATTCATCTTGGCACTTTTCATTCTTGACCGTCTCGAAGAGTATACGAGACGGTCACTTCCAGCATTTAATCGTCTCTCCTGAGCAACTTGGCCCGTGATCGCGAATGTTCCAGATTGCACCTTCGCCGGAGCAAGTTCGCTCTGCTCAACGAAGATCGAAGTCTTGATGTTGATATTGTCCCAGCAAAATGCGTGGGGACCAGAGGCGATATGCACTGCACGTTCAATACTCCGGGCAGCAAGCTCATGTAACACCGTGTTCAGCGATGAGAACGAAATGCAAAGGCCACATTTGTGCAAAGCCTCGATCATCTGTCGTGATGCTCCATTTGTCCACAAGAAGAGGGTGAACTGGGTTGCGAAATAGAGCGCGTGGTGGGATCGTTCCTTAGCTAGCTGTGTGATGATGACATTACACGCCTTCAATAATCAATTCATCATCTCAAGGGTTGACTGACACAGAACAGATAACGTACTGTAGTACATGACTTGATTTTATTGATCTCCTTTGCTCGTTCAGTCTGAGCAGCAACCTGTAGAATAGATCCAAGGGTCGGAGCCTCGGTATCAACAAGCGAACCAATAAACCCATCTACGTTCCAGGAAAGAAGGGACTCCGGCGTCGTTTTCTTGATGCTCCATGCGAGCGCAGCCTTGATTTCATCCATTTCCTTTGCAACCTTGCACAAAACGAGTTCCATTGCGTACTTCTCGAGCCATGGGCCAAGTGCCGTGTGACCGCGTCGATCATCAAGTACTATATGATTTAAAAGCTTGATCAGCTTCTCAGAGGAATAGAAGCCAGATTGATGCTTCGCGAATTCTAGCTTGTCCGACTGCAAAATGTGGAGGAGAAAATCAAGGATTGACAAGCGACCATCACGTAGAATCTTCAAGACCTTTCGGATTCGGTCATCACGGCTGTATTGGGAGCTGGGTGTGTGTTCGTCATCAGAGTCCATG
>JBBPTK010000963.1:0-10264 GCA_038094135.1 Spongiforma cf. squarepantsii
ATTAAATTAATATAAGGGTATCAATATGCTCTTTTCGTGATGGCCAAGTCTTCTCGATTCTTCTGTGTGAGTTGTGGGAACACGGTGTTGAACCAGCCAGCACAGTGAGCGAGGCTCGTCCATGAGCCCCTGTGAAAACTGACTATGATCGGGTATGCGCAGAGAGGATCGGTTATGCTTTTTTGTCTGTACATACACAATCATATGGTAACATAAGTCTCTATTGGAGTGAGAGTCCTCGATCTGTTTGTAGATAATTGTATCTGATCATGTAGGACGGGCATACTCGAGCATCTTGGGACATATCGCATTTACAACCCTCTGCGCTGTACCTATATGTGCTGATCTGACGCTGAATGCTCTCATATGCTATTCTGTTTGGATAGTTCCTAGCTTAATCTGCTCACTAACGAACACACAGCATGCTCAAAACTGCTTTGATATGATGGGATCTGGTACGTATACATCTGCTAGGATATGCTGACGAATGCTAGTAATAGACACGACCTCCAATGACCTAAACGAGCCGAATCCGAGCAATGCATGGATGGCAAGCGTGAGGAAATAGAAAAGGGGAAGGGCAAAAGTGGTAGACATGCGTAACGAAGGCGAGCAAATGATCGGGTAAACCGCTGGATGGGGATGGCAAAGACGAGCGATAACCCAATGTACTGTTGAGTCGACCAAAAAAAAACTACAAATGGGTGGGTCAATAGACGAGGATAGGGAAGTCGAGCTGGTTCGAATGACTTGAACGACCAGACGAGCGGTTGAGTGGTCCGGAACGATCACAATGATGGGGTAAATAGTTGCGGTTGTTAGTACAGCGTTCCATGGGACACGGTATCGTCCCAGGTTTCTTTCTCGACCTGGATTACTGTCAGTATGTACTGCATGTTAAATTCAACACATACCAATTCTTTTGCTTCTTTTTTGTACGCCTGCACAGGTTATGAGAAATGAAACACAAACCTAATGAAACTTACAGCGCGCTGTTCCTCGTTGAGCTGATTGTTCCAGTAGACACGAAATTCTTCCGGAGGCGAGGATGCCTTGGACACGACAACGGGAGACGAGGAGGGCTGGGATATGACGACAGGAGGCGAGGATGCCTCAGACACGACAACAAGAGGCAAAGAGGGCTGGGATACAACAATCGAAGAGTTGAGTGTGTTGGATGTGATGACAGGAGACAAGGAGGGTTGGGATACGATGATGGGAGGCAAAGATGCTTCGGACACAATGATAGAAGGTAAGGGTGGGTCGGAAACGAGGACAGGAGACGAGGCCAGATTAGGGCCAGAAAAAGCTGGAGAATATTCCTCGAATGGACTCGCACGTGGTGGAATAGACGATGAACCACTTGCGGTACTTGTAGACGATCGCGAGTCTGTACTATTCTCCAGAATGCATATGTCAGCACATGAACAAGTGATAGATAGTACGCACCTTTAGTTTTCTTCGCTCACACATTGGATTTAGCAGGTTCCTTTGCCTTGCGCTTCTTGCCGCGACTGGTCATATCAAGAGTTGCCAAACTCTCCTCTGAGATTTCCGAGTCCGAGTCCGAGTCCGAGTCTTGTTCTTCTAGATAGGCAATCTTTTATCGAGGATCGAGCCTTCCTTCAGGAGTATTCTTCCATGTGCTGTGTGCGTCATACTTCCGGAAGCGGACCCTTGGACATGTTTCTAGTGTCCTGACTACCAGGGCAGCAGACCCCGATTGCGACAGCTGTTCAAATAGAGTTCTGTGTGATTACTCTATTAGTTGTCTAAATGCGTGAGGTCTCCAAGTACCACTCACTGAACTGTGTCGTGTTCTGTTGTAGCCTTGGTTAGTTCCGTTTCAAGGAATTTGCACCAGTTCTTCAGTATATTGAGGTTTTGTACATATGTCTGATTGTGCATATATTCAGTTACAGATGGTTTTTTAAGTATACTGTAACTCACCTGATAGCCGTGAGACTGATTCGCTTGAGGAATTAACGAGGCAGTGCCAGAGTGACTAAAGAGGTCACAAACTCCTCGATATCGATTTGAAGGCGTTCTCTCCTGCAACAGACAATATTGGAATGTTGGTCGTGACCTTGTGAAGTATGGGACCGAGATGGGGGACAAGATGGACGCGAGGGGCTCAGAGCATGACATTCAGGAGAATGACATGAAAAACCTCAGTTCGAATGGGGGATGGTGAATGAGATGGCAATGGATCCATGTCTACATCAACAGGACTCCGCTGAAAGAAACGTCAAGAGCTAAAGATCAAACAAATGTTGCAGACTCACCTGATGGTCAAAAGTCGGAGCCAGTTCCATGTCTGGACTTGGTGTACATTCAGCTGGAAGAAATGATAGTAAGGGCTCAGGACCAAACGAATATTCCACTGGAAAGTTACCTGGTAGAGGGAGGAGGTAGGTCATCGTAGTTGGCACTTTGGAATCGTTGACGCTCTTCTTCGGAGGCAGCTTCACGTACTACGTGACGATAAAAGGCTGCAGGCGAGATTTGGTGAGGTAAACCGGAGCCATACTTGACGCAAACACAGCGGATTCCATGGGAGAGGTGCAAAGGCAATATTGGAGGAAGGATGTGGCGACGCAAGACAAGTAAGCTGCATTAGGCAACTTGCACCCTGCACATCGATTGGTCTGGCAACGCTGCAGGCACTACGCGCAGCGGTAACTTGTAAACATGTAAACTACATGTAAACTTGCATGTCATCGTTCGAATTTGCAATGCCAACGTGTTTTGTCATTTCAGATCAGACCTCGACACATGAATCATACAAAAACATCCATCATAGTCAGTTTTCACTGGGCCTCATCCCTCCCTTTCTTCCTTCTCTTTCTTATTCTTCTCCTTTTTCTCCTTTTTCTCCGGTCAACCATCCTGTCAAACACACATGGTACGTGGAATACCACAAAAACGATAGATCCAACGTACCTCCACCGTCACCTGCGCCGACGCAGCCTCCTCCGCTTTCTTGGCCGCCCTCATAGCCTTTTTGAGCGGCTTCTTCTCCTTGGACAACTTGACCCCTTTCACCGGCGGATCGTCTGCGTCACCGTCCTTATCCCTGCCATCACTCTTGCCATCCACGTCCATCGCCTCGCCCGCCCACCGCTTCTTCCGTTTCTTGGCTTCCGCATCATCGGATTCAGATTTAGATTTCGCCTTTACCTTTGCCTTGTACTTGTCGTTTTTGCTCTTTTTCGGTGGTGGGGGAGGTTCGAGCAGAGGGTGCACGAGTTCAGCGTCGTCCATCTCCATGTTACCCTCCTCCTCCTCCACGCTTCTTCTCCGACTCCTTCCTCTCTTTTTCCTTCTGCCTCACATTTTCGCTCTCATCTTCCTCCTCGTCTTCCTCTTCGTCATCATCGTCGAGGGCAAGGGCATCCAACACTCGCCGAATCGCGTTCGCGTCCTTCGTAGGTGGAGCGCCCGTTTCAAAAAAAGGCGAGACGCCCTCCAACCTGTGCACGAAACACTCCGCCAAACTTGGGGGTGGATTATCTACGCAAAACACCCATCGGACGGCCGTGCATATGTGAAGAAACGACAAAACGACATACCGGTGTAGCCATCTATATGTGACGCCACCGAACACTCATTTGCCAAGCACCTTGATATCTGGCCCTTGTGTTTGGGGTCTGCACGGCCGATAAAGGAAGAGCGGTACAAGAGGCCATACTATACATGCGTGAGACGAGAGCCCGGAAAACGGGGTCGGCAAGACCCACCTTGGACGTGTTACTCGTCAAACTGCCGGCGTGGCGGATCAGCCGTGCGCCAATCTATTCTCCGAGGAGCACTGTAGGCGAGGGAGCGCGAGGTTCATCTTTTCGGATAGATAGGCGATGAGACACTTGTGATATTCGGCGATGGAGACGACACGGACAGCAAAGGCGGAGATGTTCAGCATGTCGATGTCGGAGATCGATGAACCCATGGAACCGAGGGCAACTTCAAGGATGTTTTGTGTAAGGCTCGCGTCATCGACGAGGGTCGTCATTTCGAGGAGTTTGTCCGAGGACAGGGTGTCCTTGTCCCCGACGAACTGAGCCAGACGGACGTATTGATAATTGTGTGACACGAACTTGACGAATTCGGGAAGGTGATAGTCGTACCACTCCCGTATGCGCATGGCGAAGAGGTTGACGTTCTCGTCCAACTGGAGGGCGATGGCTTTGATGATCATGTTGTCTATCCGGTTCACGTTGAACTTGAGTTTGGCCTGCAAGTAGGAGTGACCTGGACCAAGCTGGGCTTTGACGAGGTTGTTGGCTTCGAGACCCCTGATAAGTGGGTGGGCGTATTAACGGATGCCGCAGAGGATCAGAGGCGTTGCATTTGACACTCAGGCCATTCAAGATGGCCGCATTGCGAGCAGCGGATCGTGGACGACGGGCCTGCCCTTGAAGAGGTTGAGTTCGAAGGGGGGGATTTCAGATGGTCATCGAGAATGCCTGATAGACACGCTCTGTGAGGCGATTTGACGCCATGAAGGACGATACGTACTTTTGGATATGTCGTTGGTGTTCTCGGGCACGTCGGCTGCGCTCTTGAAGGGAGAAAAGCTGAGGGAGACTATCTTGGCGAACTTTGAAGAGTCGTTGACGGAGTCCTGTACCGTACAGCTTTGTTTGTGAACCAACGAAGTCGTGTAGTTTGACCTCGAAGATGAGGCCGACTCGTGCGCCGATGCAAGAACCATTCGCACGGTTTCCCGAGGTCGTCTACAACAGCGCCGGGGCAGTGTGAGTAGGGTTGTGGAGAGAAAACTTGACGTGGAGATGGTCATATACGAATGACTCAGCTTCCCCATGCCGTCGCTTCGTTTCGACCTCCAGCGTAGAGTGACTTAGAGTGCAAGTCTCCCGCTGTCCCTCCCAATAACTCCTCTCTTCCTCTCCCCGTCCTCCTTCCCCTCCTAGGTTATCTCCATCTTCAGAACACAATGACGACCTTGACTCGGTGCGTTTTCAATTGGTCCCATCTTTGGTCGAATCATATCCGGAAATTCAAAGGTTGTGATATCATCATCTTCTCCCGTTTCACGTCGTTCTTCCTCTTCTTTCCATCTTTCTCCTCTTACTCCTCTTCTTTTAGTTCTCAACTCCAAGATCGCATCATCGGAAGCTAGGGTAGAGACTTCCGTACCTCTGTAGGTCCCACGTCTACCGCTCATCTGAGATGCCCGTTCCTGACTCCCTCTTCAGGTATGCAGAGCTCAACGTTCTTTGTAGGAATTAGTCTAAAGTCCCTATCATGGCCCTCACCGGACGTGCCAACAAGGACGCAATCGAGGACATCAAGTACTACTTTGCCATGCGAGACCCCGTTTGCCTCGTCCAGTCTTTCAATCGCCCCAACTTGTCAGTCCGCAAGAAACCCTCTTTGAAAATGGATCTCGTGTAACAAGTCGTGGGCTTTATAAAAACGCATCATCCCGACAACACCGGCCTCCTAGAGGCTCAGAAGCTCGTAGAAGAGTGGGGAATCGAGGCGAGGCATTGTCACGCAGGAATCGACAATACAGACAGTGCAGAACGCAAGATCGACTAACATGACTGACTGGATGACTGGGAGGTGAAAGGTCATCGTTGCCACGCCATGTATCAGGTATACCCTACATCACTCGTGGTTCATCTCCAGATAGATTATTTTCGGGATGGGCATCGATAAGCCTGATGGTATGTGTTTTCCGATTGTCGCCGGAGAATTTCGCACCCACTTTTTTGTACCTAGTCTGATTTATCATTCATGCAGTGTCGTCAAAGGATATGGGCGGGTAAGAAAACCATCTCGTTCCCTCTGTTCTCTCGGATTGATGGGACTTGCAGGTATTCTCAAGAGACGGGACGAGCTGGCCGAGACGGTCGATCGTCTGCTTGTGTTCCATGTAGGTGTTTTTTTCCGCTCGATCGTCCCCACTGACGGCCCAGTGCATAACTGCCTCTTCAGTCTACTCGTACGACGACCCTTCTATAATCGAAAAAATTCTTCGAAACCCACACAGCAACGATCCCACCCGCGATAAGCCTTCTAATGCGGAGATCGAACGCCGAGTTGCCAAACTTCAAGGTGTCGTTGCTTATTCTTATTGTTGTAATGAATCTGACCGTCGCCGCGCGATTATTCTCCCTCACTTTGACGAGGAGTTCGAGCTGGAGGATTTCCATAATCAATATTGTGACAACTGCTACCGGCCCGGCACGCTCATCTAGCAGAATTTCGCCGTAGGAGCTCGACAAATTATTCAGCCGTTGCAAGAGATGATGGAGATGAATACCCGTGTCGTCACGCTTGTCCAATTCAAGGACGCGTGGAAGAGCAAAAACAACAAGCCCGTCCAACTTTACAAGGGTCTATCTTTGTACGCTACTGGTAAAGCGCTGGCTCAACCCACTGCTGAACGAATTCTCAACCACCTCAACCACGGTTATTTAACAATCGCGTCCAGGTGAGAGACTTCGTCTTTGCGTCCTCTGCAGCCACTGACGGGTTGCCAGCTTGGTAGCGCCGTTTTCGATTATGTACATGGACCAAACGACTCGTACTGTCTTGGAAGGAAAATGAAGAAGTTACCTAGTCATCTGCCGAGAAGGCGAATACGAAACCTACGCCACATAAAGGGGAAAAGAACAAGATTCATTGCCGAAACCGTCGTATCTCAACTTACATGATGACATTGAGGACCCGGACGATCCGATCCATCCGAGACTGAAGTGCTGCGGGATGTCGTTAATAATGCCGACATGTCCCAGCCGACAAACATACCGCTACTAGGCCAGTATGTCGCGGCTGACTGCTGACTTGGGTCGTTTGACGGTGGTACAAAACGATTCCGTTACTGCCACCTTCCTGAAGAAGATCTCTCCGCAAGGCTGAAATGGCTCGTGGCCACGGGACTCGAGGTGGGTGTTTTAGACGAGTACGATTCCTCGGATTAGATCAGGTGAATAGACATACCCAGATATCTCACAAAGGTTCAATAAGCAAGATGATACCATACCATCCAGCTTTGGCACTGATGGATACCAAAGGCACGTCCTTTTGAACGGTCATGTCAATGTGTTATCAGTTGACGGAACGGATGGATGCGGCAGACGAAGACGAATTTCGGAATATTTTGACGGAATGCAAATATTTAGGGCAAGTTCATGACGAACGGAACTCGTATGGGGCTCTCTTCCTTGCCATCCTACATGAGCTGTGAGCCTTTTGTCGCAGGATAGCTGGACATCGGTCAGGGACAATGTGATCAACAATCTCGCTCCTCAAAATCGTTTGATGCTGCCAAGCTGCGTCATGATTTGGCATTCAATGGAAGATTCCCTTGTGTACTACCAATGAAAATTCATCATGGTATATTCATTTCTCATATTTCCTTTCTACACTGACGTCACTGTGGTGACAACACCTCGAGTTCGCCCTCAGACGCGCGACTATTGGTCCAAACAAGTTAAAATTTTATGAGCGTGTACTAACTCGTCGACCCCCTTAATTTCAGGAAAGTAGAATCCTTCTTAGAGCGAGCGCATTATGCCCGTCGACTCGAAACGTAGTATGCAACCTGTTGTCAATCCTTTTAAATCTCACTCATCTTCGTGGCGCGATACAGAGTTTACCGTCATTCTTCATGTATAGAAAAGCAAGAATAAGTTATGGAGCAGATTTTGGAAATATTAGAACTCATCTGATCTCCAGCCACCCCTCGCTAATATCGTACATGACAGAAATTCAACCATTTATTCATACACAATAATGAAAGCAGAAGAAACGACAAGGCATTCACTGAATGGCGATGCGCTGGGGCTGGGGCTGGGCTTGAGCCTTGGGGAAGGTCACGTTCAATAGACCGTGTTCCATCTTAGCGTGAACTTCGTTGGGCTGAAAAAAAAGGAAGTCCAGTGAAGACAACCCTCTGAAAACGAGCACTTACCTTGGTGCCCTGGGGGAGCATCAACGTGCGCGAGAACTTGCCCCAGGACCGTTCGCGCACCCTCCACCCTCGCTCATCGCGCTGCTCGGTCGAACTCGTCTCTCCAGACACGATAAGTTTGTCCTGATCCACGTCGACGTGGACCTCCTCTGGCTTGATGCCGGGCAAATCTAACGTCGCAGTGACGTTATTGCCGTCGGGATCCTCGTGAACGTCCATCCTAGCATAAGTGTCGATCAACCCGTCAATAGACAGCAAAGCAGAGAAGCGCGATGGATGTTATGATTGATTACAGGGGGCGACAGGGGTCATACCTGGGTTTGAAGAAGTCGCGCCCGGTTTCGGTGCCACCAGAGAAGGGGCGCCAGATACGTGTGGAGAGCGCGTCATCAAAGTGACGATCAAAGTCGCTGAAGGGATCGTAGATTGAGCGTATCAAAGACATGGTGGAATGGGCGGGAAAAGTAGTCTGTTCAACTGAACTGTCTTATATACTATGATGTAATAGGGGGCGCAGTGCAGGAATAGGAGTACACCTGTGGCATGTCGTATGTCGGATGGGGTAGTCTCCATTATATTCGGAGTGGCTACGAGAAACACTCAAAACGCGCCCAATGATTGCAAGTCACTAAAAATAAAGAGGCGCGACGGAATTCTGAAGCAACGAAATTCAACCGCGTGAGGGAGCCACATCCTGCAAAGCCATCATACCAAGCCGTGCATTGATGTCGCGGTCTGTTGTGAGGTACTAATATGTCAGATCAACACCAGCGGCCATGGCGCTTCCAGCCTCCAGGAGTGATAAGTTCAGATTAAGGAGAGACCAAGGGTCAGAGTCCGTAACACCAGATCAACGTGTAAGGGTAGCGGGACTTAAGGTGCGGGTCGGCGAAGTTCGGGACGTCTCGCAAGGAAACCTGAGCCTCAACGTCTAAGACGGCTAGATGGACCTTTCTCACAAAATGTTGAACACCATAAGGTCGTGGGGCTAATAGTGATAATTAAAGAGAAATCAGCATGTCATGTGGAGCCAGAATGCGACATGCACATACTTATACTCGAATCACGACTGGTATCCACAATTTCACCATGTCTTTAACTTGGACATGTCAATTACATAAGCAAGCGAGGACAGTACTTGCCCAAGTCGACATCGGATAAAACTTGAGGGTGACGTCCCGAGGCACCAAGTCAGGACGTCAACAGGCACTCCAGATAATCAAGACATGGTGCTGACGCTGGTTCAACTCGAGGTAGTCAGATCTGCTACATACTGGAGTCGAACATGAATCTCTCGTGAGCGTGTGAGAGTCGCACGCCAAGATAAACGCTCGTGCCCTTCGAAGCCACAGGTACCAAAAAGTTTCTCACTCTTTGACAACTTCAATGCCAACCGCAGTCTCTTTCTTGGATACAAACTAAAACATTCGGTGCCGCCGACTGCCCTTCCAGGCGTGTGCTCAGACCAGCAACATCCCTTCGTGATCTACCATTCCACTCTGTCGTTTCATTAATATCAACTTCAGCCCGAATGCCTCGTTCGCTGCGGGGAAGTCACTTGGAGATCACCCTACCTATCGGTTGCATGAGTTCCGAGTGTGGAAACTCCGAGGCCTGAATCAGAAAAAGTACGAGATCTTTGTCCAGATCCCACTGACGATTCTTACCTTGAACAGTGGGTTCACTCACGCAACCAAGGGACTAAACCTTCTTACAAATATCCCACCAACTAGCCGCAGCATCTGATCGAGCAGATCGAGTGAAAGGGTTTCCGTAGCCATGGCGAACCCAGCAACCCTATGTCCGGAATTAATTTACCGTCTTCCCCTCCATATCTCCATCGCTTGCGTACTTGTTGTGGGTACGTCTTTCCAACACTCACTCGAGGTCTTCTCCCTCTTCACGCCTTTCGTCGTCCGCGTAGTCCAACTCGCGCCTCCACTCGTTTTACTCTCCTTTCAGCTTCGACTCGCTTGGCTCAAGCCCTTGCTATACCAATCATTCGTCAAAACGTTCCTCACGTTACTCCAAGTCGTGGCATCTTTTACAGATGCAACGACTGCCAGTCAAGCATCGCGCTATAGGACGCGCTATGGCTGAGCTCAACATACGCGATCCTTCTGTTGTCAACGTTCCTGTTCCTGTCAGTTCCGTTCCCGTTGTTGGACAACTTGTCAGCCCTCTTGTTGGGGATAGCAGCGGAGGTAGCGTACAATCGTCTACCACTACAAATGATCCTCAGCCAACTCCGACTACTTCCGCAGGTGGAAATGGTGGGGGCAACGGGAACGGAAATGGGAACGGAAAGGGGAACGGTAA
>JBBPTK010000964.1:0-10257 GCA_038094135.1 Spongiforma cf. squarepantsii
GGTCAACCGCAGGAAGAAAGCATCCCGCAATTGCCGTGAACGATCAGACCGTGATGAGCTTCCAGTGATAGAACCCGTCCTCGTCGTGTGCTCTGATCAACCCTCTGAAAACATGCTTGTCCCGCAAGAAGTCGATCCGCTTCACTCCCTGACTCGCTACCGTCTGCGCTGACGATGGTACGCTGCGATATCTCCGAGTATACGCGCGCGCGATCTCCGTCTCCTCAGTCGCGCTAAGCTCGCTCCAGTCTCGATGCGTGATTTGCCTTTGCAAGGAGGAATAAATGAGGTAGAGGACGTCGCCGAGGGTGATGGGAGTGGACGCAGTGGGTGCGTTATATCCATCGTAATGGAACTGGATGTCGATGGACCACTGCGGGATGGACGGATGCGAGATGCGCATCCGTGGGACGGTGGGGTATGTCGCAGGCTCACGAAGCTCCTCTGCGGAAATGAAAGCGGAGTTACCAGGGCCAAAGCTGCGGAGGGGAGAAAAGGACGGCGAGGCGAGGTCAAAGTAAAAGTCGGTGAGGGGTGCTTCTCCGTTCAAGAGAGGATGGATTTGGAAGTGGGAAGATGGACCGGACCACGGGGAGGCGGGTTCCCATGGTCGAAAACCTCCGCCAAAGGATCGTCTTCGGCTGTGATCAGGTGTGGGTGGTGCCGAGAGGAAAGGACTGGGAGGTAACCCGTGCCAGGATGGCCTCCGGGCACGGGGAGGTGGTGTCCAAAAGGTATCGTCGAAGTGCACACCCCGAGGGGTCATAGGTCTGAGATAGGGGGACGACGGGGGATATGGAGAGGTTGGGAAAAGTGCAGCTGGTGGGAGGAAAGGCGAACGTTGCGTGTATGCTCCGAACCCAAGATAGGGAGTAGGCTCGAAGGTCGACGGGGTGTAGACATATGGATCAGACATGATGGGGTCAAAGTGGTGGTTGTATGAGACAGATCAAAGGCGGGGGTAGTTATATCTGAAAGTGAGATGGCTTTAGGCACAGCTTTCGATGCCGGCCTCTGTCATCATCTGTCATATCACACAGCCCGACCGACGCACCTCACAGCCACGAGAGGCGGAGTAGATCCGCGACCGAGTGGAGCGTTGAGGCACTGGGTGGAGATAAACAGCGTGGTCGCTATCCAAGCTCTACCGGTGATGACTTGGAGGCTGGAGTCAGAAAAGTTCGGAGAACAGCAATACCCGCAGCAGGGCCAGAGACTCACCAGTCTGGCAGAAATTTCCAACCCTCAGCCTGCCAACCTGCGGTGGCATGCAAAGAACTGCGGAGGATTCAGTTGCAGCGGCAAATGGACACTACCAACAGCTCTGGGACGATCGAAATTTGACTTAACCTTAGCGCGTGGGGAATATGCATGAATGCCGGCGCCCAGGCGCTCGTTTTTTCGTTCCCAGCCGGTTCATTTGGTGGCGCGTTGCGTAGCAAGTCGGCGACTTCCTGCCATAATGGTAAAATTCTCAGGTCTCACGCTTGTCTCATAAATTAGATCTGCGAGCCGAGCTAGGCACTGTATAGTACTATGAAGTTTCTGAAATTAGCTGCACCGTACGTAACGCTGAGATGAAGAAGGGGCGAACAGAACTAAATGTCTCTAAGATATATTGCACGTCACCAGGACATGTAATAGTAGGAACGTATTTCCAGAGTAACTGAGATAAGAATAAAGGTCAATAATAATCTACCAAGTGTGGCGAGAAGACAATCATCTAACACGTTACCGGGAACCCATCGACCGTCAAAGCACCTGCACGACCTGAGCACAGTCGATCAGCTTATTCAATACTGCCGACGTCATCTCTTCCACCACCTGCACTCTAATCAGATTCTCCGCCAAAACCCGCCTAAACATGACCGGGCTCCCAGAGTCCGGAGTGAACAACAGCGCCCCAAACGGTTGCATCAGTCGAGCGATCACTTTGTGGGCTTGCGCCGAGTCGGAATCTGATACAGCTGACCGCCGATGGAGCCACGGATGTAGTGCCGACCTGAGTACCTGAGTGATGTTCGAATGAATACCGGCGGACAGAAGCGGCTTATCGACAGGCTCCGGCGCCGTTGTCTCAACGCTTCTGCCACACCGGGGATCGAGGAGAAAGTCGATCCAAGGATGGACGACATAAATGGAATCTAAATTCGAGATGCATAATTCTCGCGTGGTCCGGAGCTCCACGACACCGAGGGCATCGATTTGTGCACGAAAAACGTTCTCTCCAGAAACGGACAGGGTCAGAAGCTTGAATACGAAGCACGGAAGCTTCATCCGTTGTCCTGCGAATTCTGGAAGTGGAAGCTGATTGAGTTTCTCATACAGCCGCATGACCAAAGTCAGATTGAGGGAGGATGGTAAAGCAGCCAGCTTTGCATCAAGTTCAGGGATATGTGTTGTCGGCAACTCTTTGAAGACAGATATACAGGACGGGAGGCAGCTATTGAAGCTACCGGATTTACCCGTCCATGCAAGGATGCTCGTGTCTCCAGAGCTTGATAGCAGCCGCGCCAACAGTCCCCCTAGTGCCTTGTCCCGCTCTCCGTATATGATCGGTAAGGAAACAGAAAACATCCCCAAGAGCGAGTAGGCTGCATCCTCGGGGTGTGTCGCGTTCGTCTTCCTTTCCGAAGCGAGACGAAGCTTTACGCGAATGTCAGAAAATCCCGCTTGAAGTGCGCTGAAGGTTGGAACTGAGACGCGCGTCGCCTGCGCCATCTCCGAGATAATTTCAGGTGCCTCCTTGTGATTAAGTAGTTTGATGCCCCTGTATAATTTCCAGTCTTCCGTGTAGAATTGAACAACCTTCGAAGCATGGTACTCCTGGTATGTCCAGGCGCGGGAGTTCCAGATGCTCTCGACAAGGTCGCCTGAAGAGGGAACACCGCGGAGGAACACGATAGTCAAGGCCGAACCCTTATACCACCTGAACATCGAGGTAATGGCTTCGTAGAGTACAGCCTGATCATCCTGATCTATGCAGCAGGTATCACTCCACGCCCACTTGTACCCAGCATCCCGTGCGACCTTGCAGAACATTTGAAGTTTGACATGCGTGGGAGATTTGTCGAGCTCGTACACGACAATATCCTTGACCAGCTTGAACAGGGGTTCATTCTTTTCCCATGCGTGCGAAAGCATGGCATATTGATAAAACTCTGCAACTTCTCGCCGGATACGAGCCTCGTCGACATGAGTGGTCATGGACAAGAGAAGCTCGGAAAAGATTGGTGTGGATTCAAACGCAGCTACCTGTTGCGATTTGTCACAGAGGCGACCTGAAGCCGTGTTGATAAGTATTAGAGGGGTTTCCCGAATGGCCTCCCGGATAATGTCTTTGGTCTTCTTACACCGGTCCAAACGCGCTGCATACGAGACACGATCAGGGACTAATTTCGGTAAGAAGTTATTTTCCTCACAGCAATCGTCAGCATCGGGTGGCTTTGACATCTTTGAAAGCAATGTTTCGAATGCTTGCGACATTTTCTCATGGTGCTTTGCGCCGTGTAAGGCCACAAACTTGATCTCATGGCCCGGTAGAGAGGAAGGATCGAGTAGGATTATCTAACGAATCTCCGTCAGAAACGGAAGCCTCGGCAAAAGACAAAAAAAAACGCACTTCTTCTGCGTCAGCTAATGCGTTTTGCCATGACTCTTTAGCCACATGTGCCTTACTCCGCTTGACCAGCAACGCCGGCTTGGAAGGCTGGAGGGCGATGTCCAAGGCGGCTGAATAGTGGGAAATGGCTTCATCATATTTCTGGGTAGTCATCGCAGAATCTCCGTGTGTCTCTAGTCTGCTACAACATCGGTATTGGAAGTCTAACAGAATGCTTAGCAGTGTATTAATTCTTTGTAGCGTGGCACTTACCCAAAATCCATTTCGTTCTGTCATCCACTTGTGACTGTTTATTTTCCATATCATGACAACATTCCGGTACATTCGCTTTGTAGTTACGTTCATATGATACGATCGATGGAAAGCCTCAGGATTAGGGACCAAAATAAAGAGCGGTATAGAGACAACTAACCTTCAATCCACCAGCACAACATTTGTTCATCATCTGTATTCATCTCCTCTGCAGATCCGCGAACTAGATCTTGTAGGCACTCGACTGCATCGATCACTCTGTCAAGATCATCGAGACGTTCGCACAGTGCCCGGTACACTTTGAACCTCAGTAGAGGGAACTAGAAGTCGACATTAGTGTAGTAACGGCTGCTGGGGAAAAAGCAGGCACACCGTAGTGCCGGATATGCTATTCTTCCAAGAACGAAAAGTTAACGTCGCTTTGGCCCACTCTCGCAGAAGCCGTGTGAGAGTCATCGAATCAGTAATCGCAAGAAAAGGTGACTGATCCCCATCATGCAAGTGAGCAGGCTCCAACCATGCCTCGTCACCGTCAGGTGAGGAAAAACATCGTTCTGTAAAATCTGACAAACATGATCAAGTCCGGGGCAGACGGATGATTAGAAGAACATGAACCGACCTGAGATACATTTGGCGAAGCTCGAAAGATCATCTTCGCTGAGAGTGTCGCTCAACTCCAGCAAAGACTCTCTTGCTTGCTTCGTGCAACCGACCTTATTAAAAGCTTCACAAAGACCCTGTTGGATCATGGTACCGAGATTATCAAAATTCCAGCCGAACATCTACCATGGCGATGATTATTAATGGCGCTCCACGCAGTAACAGAAGAAGCGCACTAATGAGATGACGAGGAGGGGGCCTCCCACGTGATTGTAATAATTGTTGAACCGAGCCCATGCACGCACAAAGTATTGTATAGCACTATCATAGTCGCCACTGCGCATAAGGGAATCACCGATAAGACGATGCATATAGGCCTGTTACAGATGTTAGTTGACGCGTCGCTTAGTTAGCAACGTGTCATGCACATACCTGGACAACAGAGCACACTGGATGTAAATTAAACCTAGTGATAAGATCGTCCAGGCGGGATACTGCATCGACGGGTTCTTTGGACAAAAACACAATGATTGCCTGAGTAACACGCGGATGTGTGAAAATTGTGCTCGCATTCATAAAATACACACCTTGACGAGCAGGAGAAAGCTAACATGCGTCGAATAATAGTGCTCGAATGCGATGTCACACGCGCGACACGCCTCATCCCTTGCCCCTTTGCCGGCGAGCGCGACACTCTTAGCGAGGTAGCCAGTGACGGATGGCTGGACTTCAATAGACTTGGAAGCACGTCAGCCTGGACATCTGACAATGAGAAAACAGGGTAAACAAAAGCACCTCTTTAGCATCTTGGATAGCATCGTCCCATCTTTCCAAGCGTGTTCTGATGAGTGCTCGACACGAAAGTGCGTGATGGTTTTGACCCCGTAAGTCGGAGATTCGTCCGTTCAATGATTCCTCGGCATCTTTCAGCTTACCATGCTTCCACAGGTCAAGGGCTTCGACAGGAATGTCGATCTGAATATCGGGTTCCTGAAACGAATAGCGCAGATTTGACTGGATGGGTGAAGGAAGCTTTTTCAGATACGGTAACGTACCAAACCACTGGTAAATACTCACATTGATGCCATTGCCACAAAGGCGTCGCAGGGTGACTTTCCCATGCTCTCCACCGACCACAAGAAACCTGTCATCTGGAGAGTGTGCGAATGCACGAATGAGTTGACTTTGCTTAATGCAAGCGAGCTGAGCGTGTGTGGACGTGTCCCAAAAAGAAATAGAATTGTTCGCAGAGTAGGAGATGAATTCTCCGTGTCGTGGCAAGGCAATGCACGAGAAGTAGGTCGAGGAAGGGACTGAAAATTCGGATACAAGCGTCCCGGAGGATGCTCTAAACTTTTTGATCTTGTCGCCGGAGACGACAAAAAGGTGATTGTTGGACCAGAGCAAGCCAGTGTTACGATGGAGCGTTACTTGTACCAGGATAATCTGAAGCGAGTTACCGTTGCTGCTATCCCAGACGTAAACCGAATGTGGAGTAGCTGTCGCGATTCGGTCGCCTTGAGGCGAGTACTTGGCTGCTATCACCTCGTCCTCGTGTTCCAATCCGAGCGGAGGTCGGGACCAAGTGGCGGTGTTCCAAATGGTGGCTGTGTGATTACTTGATGCGGTGACAAATCGAGTTGAGTCGGGTGAGAAATCGACACCGTTGATGATGTCACTCTCCTCCTCCTCGAAGGCTTCTTTAAAGGTCTTCGCATTCCAGACCAGCGTCTTGAATCGATATCCCCAGGTCCCCGCTGCAATCCATTTGCGATCGTTCGAGACAGCCAAACAATTGATCTTTCCAGGAGTCTCTATGGTTTTCACCCTTGTCTCGTCTTGTACTCGCCATACTCCCACTTCCTTGGTGCCACCGCCCACGAGATACCGGCCGTCGGCTGTAAATGTCACATGTAATATATCGGTCTCAAGCAGTTGAATCGACCATTCTTGTGACAACCAGAGATCAGCGTTGCGAAGCACAATCTCACAATTACGCACCATTATCCATCTTGAAGAGACTGTCTCAGCGATGGATGAGTCCAAGAGTTAGTTTTTATCCTTTCACTCTGATTTTCTCCGTGATATATACAAGCGATGCACGGTTTTTTGCATCACCTCATGTCCCCAACCCCTTTCCCCCACCGACCCATGCTGTGGTTCAAACATGCCTGGAATTGTTCCTTGAACAACGGTACGCAAGGCAGACCAATTCGCGCCCATTAAACGACCCTGTTACCCTGATAAAAGACATACTTTCTTGCATGAAATCACATCTGAATATCTAGGGAAAACATGACCTACCTCTTGAAGCGAAGGTAGGGACTGATCGCACGGTATTACTCGCAGATACAGATGGAACGTATCGTGCTTCTCCACGTAAAAATAGATGGCTAATCGTATGCACCAGGCGTAGACCTCATGGTATCTGCCCTCGCACGCACTTACTCACTACTTCACATCCGTTTCTCTCTCGATCAACACCAAAAAAATGGAAATAAACCACAAAGTCTTCCGACGTTTTTCTATGTGAGGGGCCGAATGGCATGGTGTGTAATGATTGACTCCTGCGCTCTCTAATGTTTGTTTATTCCCTCTCCCCTGCCATCCTACACAAAACTTGATTTAGAATGATCGGACGCTAACACGGCACGAGTAACCTGGCAGTAGGTGCAGCGCGATGGAAACTTTAGCTTCTGTGCATGTCAGTGTCCTCGTGCCGTAATATACTTCCGGCACTTTAAACTCACCGATCTCATCCCTCATGCGCCTTGTATCAGGATAACCCGGCCGAGCAGGGCATAATAAGTGATACCTGGAGATATTAACACAGGAACAGGAGACACGACGAACTTCGCTTGATGACAACGCCGCGGCCGGCATAAAATTTATAGTCGATTAAATGATTCGTATTAGGTATGTGAAATCCTGAATACATCCAAGTAGGAGGCCGTGAGAATGGGGTACTCTGAATCTATCATTTGGTTTGAATTCTGGTTTTTCCCTCCGGAGTGAGTCGTCTGTTAAGCCCCAATTTTAGAACACCAGCGGAGAACTAGGTGACTGAGTCGCTGGACCTTACATGGTTGACAGATTAGAAGACAAGATCGTCAATGGGACTTGAACCAGGACTAAAAATGCATCCATCTCACACTGAGGCTGGTGACTACGGAAATGTGTAAGGGTTTCTTCACTAGATGCTTGGAGGAACTTGATGAATTTGATTCTTTTCCGGATTCACCGTCAAGCCGAAGGGACTCCGAGTCAGGGATCACTGACCAGGAAATTTCTCGATCCGTTCCCATGATCAAACAGCAATTCGTCAAGTTCAGGGTTTTCCGTTGTCGAATCATACATATTAAGCGGCGCAGTGTACACAAGACCCTCACAAAGCAATTACCATAGGGGCCGAACGAGTCGTCCAGTGCTAGTATTGCCGCGGCAGCACTACGGCGACGACTTCCGTGCGAGTCACACGGTCATTTACTTCCACTGCTATTGCCAATTTGCCAATGCCATGTTGCGGTCGCTTGCCATCACGCAAGTGCGCATCGTCCGGAGGTCTTCAGGGAATATTTTGATTGATGGATAATGCGAGCATGCCATTACGCAGGTAATGGCAACCCTCTCCTGGTGCCTGCTGACAGCATGACACGTTCCTGTGGCTAATGAAAGTGCTACACTAGGAAGTCACGTGCCGCAATCGTCAGGCCCTGCACCTCGATGTTCTCCCTCGGTGGATTCTCAGGTCTTCAACCTCTTCCGCGCCATTTCTCGTTGGCCCCTTTGCGTTGACCATTCTTGACTTGCATCCTCCGGTCTCTACCCTCACGGATGCCTCTCCGTGCCAGGCTGCCAGCTTACCGGCTTGCTGGCGTGCCTGTCTTTTTTTGGTCAACTCACTTTATGTCGACAAGTCCTTTAACGTGTGCTCTCGAACCTTGTGGACGCCTTTTGTGCTAACACACCCGCTTACCGGCACCCTCTTTTTGCGCTAATGACGCTAGTTGCGTCAACGCTTATACAGCGCATGCCAAATTTTACATAGTTTGCACGCTATTCCCTGCCAGTGCACCGACTCACTGGCAACCGTACGCATCGACGGAAGTCGATCCACTGGTATCAGCGTCGCAGGCTCCTTTTTGGGTAGGCAGCTTGCTCGCTCCCACTGGGCTGGAAAGCCTTTCGGGGTTTTCGCTCGTGCCTTTCTCACTCCTGTCAATGTACATACATCCTGTCTGTTTGTACATTGTACAGTGTAGGTACATTTCACTCCTGCCTACCAACCGCCCGGTGATCAAAATTCACTGAGCGAGCTGAGGGCTTCAGGAGCAATGGGTGGAGCCATGAGCGTAGTATCTTGCCAGCCAACTTGGAATGCATTCCTTGTTGGATATGCACCATTCTTTCAACGCCTGAGGCCTGAGGTACTACGTCTCTTCCGTATTACTGCACAAAGTGCCTTGTTAGGTCGTTTCCAAAGTGGCATACAGTACTTAAAGGGTCTGTTTACGTCGTGTTAGCTTTTACGTGGCTATGTCATGATGCACACTGTATAACGGTACAACTCCCGGGTCCCCACGCCCCTCCGCTCACAAATCACTACTAGACCATCTGCAAGCCAAGCCAAGTTCGCACATGACGAACAATGAACAACTGTCCTATGGAACTTCTGAAATTCGCTACACAATAAAGGGGCAGTCAGAACTACGAAGATATACATGTCGACACATGTCTCCAGGACGTGCAATAGCAGGAACATATCTCCAGAGTAACTAAGATAAGAATAAAGGTCAATGATAATCTAATGCTATTAAATGCGATGAGAAAACGAACATCATGTACGAGCACACCGTAACACACATTACCGGGAACCCATCGACCCTCAAAGCACCTGCACGACCTCTGCACACGCGATCAGCTGATTCAAGGCTGCCGACGTCATCTCTTCCAGCACCTGCACTCTGATCAGATTCTCCGTCGCAACCCTCCTGTATATGACCACGTTCCCAGAGTCAGGAGTGAAGAGCAGCGCCCCAAACGGTTGCATCAGTCGAGCGACCACTTTCCGGCCTTGCACCAAGTCGTAATCTGATACGGCGGGCCGACGGAGCCACGATGGTAATGACGACGACCTGAGCGCGGGAATGATGTTTGAATGAACATCGGCGGATGGAGGTGGTGTATCAGCAGGTTCCGGCGCCGTTGTCTCGACGCTTCCACCACGCCGACGGTCGAGGAGAATGTCAATCCAAGGGTGGACGACATAAATGGAATCTGAATCCGAGATGCACAATTCTCGTGTGGTCTGGAGCTCCACGGCCCCGAGAGCATCGACCTGCGCGCGAAAAACGTTCTTTCCAGAAGCGACCATGGACCGTAGCTTGAACATGAAGCACGGGAGCTTCATCCGTTGTCCTGTGAATTCTGGAAGAGGAAGGCGATTGAGTTTCTCATGCAGCTGCATGACCAATGCCGGATGGAGGGAAGATGGCAAAGCAGCCAGCTTTGCATCAAATTCATGGCCTTTGATCGTCGGGACGTGTGTTATCGGCAACTCCTTGAACACAGATATACACGATGGGAGGCAGCTATTGAAGCTACCGGATTTGCCGGTCCATGCAAGGATGCTTGTATCTCCAGAACTTGATATCAACTGTGCCAACAGTCGTCCCAGTGCCTTGTCACGCTCTCCGTACGCGACTGTTAAAACAACAGAAAACATCCCCAGAAGTGAGTAGGCCTCATCTTCGTAGCGCGATGTCTTCCTTTCCGAAGCGAGA
>JBBPTK010000965.1:0-10253 GCA_038094135.1 Spongiforma cf. squarepantsii
ATCAATCGGAAGCGGAGCGATTGATAGTTGAGCACTTACTGCCACGAAAACCAGCAAGATGTATAGGTCTGCCTGCCCTGTTCATGTCGCTCTGAATGAATTTGATGTCCATCGACGACGGAAGGAGACCTATTGATAGTCGAACGCCGATGTAAAATGATCGATCGTGAGCACCTGGAAGTGGTGGTGGATAATGGAGCGCCTAGAGCGAAAATCGGAAAGATACACAGGGCCGCGCAACCTGCTCGTATTGTTCTGAGTGAAAGCGATGTCCATCGATGACGGAAGTGGACTGATTGATAGTTGGACACCGCTCTGTGAGACGTCGACCGTGAGTGCTTGAACGTGGTAGCGGATAGTCAAACACTTACAGCGAGAACTGATAACATGTAGAGGGCTGCACGACCTGTTCATGTCACTCTGGATGAACGACAATGTGAAACGATCGACCATCAGTGCCTGAAAGTGGAGACGGATAGTGGAGCACTTACAGCAATGACCGGTAACATGTGGACGGATGCCTGACCTGTTCGTATTGTTCTAAACGAGCTCGATGCACATCTACGACGGAAGCCGACTGATTGATGGTTGAATGCCAATGCAAGACGATCGACCATGAGCACCAGAAAGTGGTAGAATATTGTGGAGCACTTACAGGGAGAACCGGTGACATGCAGAGGGCCGCCCGACCTGTTCATGTTGTCCTGAATGAGTGTGATGTACATCGACGGCGGAAGTGGACTGATGGATAGTTGAACGCCGATGTGTGAGACTGTTGACCAAGTGACCTGGCAAATGTAGGTGATGTTGACATGTCCAGTCAAAATGTGGCAATGATCAAGGGGAGATATACAATAGTACTTGCACATAGCACATATTATGTGATGATAATACAGGCTCTCAACAACTCTGCCGGCGGTTACCTGTGGCTGTGTCATACTGACATAAAAGGTACACTAGGGTAAAATGATAAATGTATATAAGACTTTATCATATGTTCACCAATTTCCTGATGCAAGCATCCCCGTGCGTGATTGCAGTGATCGTCATGTTCGTTGGATGCTTAGCATTGACTCGTTTCTAGAACCATTCCTCCGAATCCGTGAATATCTGTGGCAGGAAGGTCATACCGCTCTCCTTACCAAGGCCGAAGCCGTTTTAGAAGTTCGTCAAATTCTTTATTGGTCGGTTTTGTCTCGGAGCGCCACGAAATATTCACGACGGTTTCCTCGGTCAGCCAATGTATTGCTAGAACACCTGACTAGTATAATGACGGCTAGGCCTGCGATGCTCTACCTCGACTCCCGCACCTCAGTCTCCTATAGTGATCCGAGGTCGCGTGCACTCCCATGGTAAGGACCGATAATCGATGGCCTGCCCGGAGACATTATGATTCTCTAACATTGTAGGACGATCCATAGTAGTGACTATATTGGCGGTTACTGGTAGGTCCTGGAAGTATGACACATTACTTACTGTTGTTGTCTTTGCGCCAGGTGACTATGCGCTCTGCATATAGCCAGAATCTGCCGCTCCAGTCCATTGACAAATTGCTTGCCCGGCGGAGCAGAACTATTCGTGGGTCATCTAACCCCCGTTTGCACAGATTCCTGATCGCTGTAGGGTGACCGTCGATCTCGTCCAGCCACAGTAAAATTAACCTGAAATCCTGATTCTGGAGTAGTGCTAGAAAACCGTGTGTCGCTATACGACTCATCTTCCATGGCATCGACAAGTGCGTCAAGCAACGTAAATGCTGGAACCCGCTAGCAATCGTGTCCAAAGACCAGTGGGTGGTCAAATCCAAATGCGTAACGCGATGGAATGCAGAGGTGTCTGGGAGATGTGCGAAACGCGTCCGAAAAAACAGGGCGGGATCAACCGAGAGGTACCTCAGGTATGTGAGGTTGTTGAGCGCATTGTGGATTACGTGGAACTGACAAAGACTGTTGCCTCCACCGTATAACGTGAAGCTAATCAGACGACGGCAACGGCGGAGGAGCATCGCAATAGTGCCAGGCGAGACAGACATGCCGACATGAAGGCAGAGAATGATTTTCAGCCTCACGGTGAGCGAGTATAACAGGTTCTGTGCACGGGTTTCGGACAGAAGGCTTATTTTGTTATACAGGATGGGTTCGAAGCTTCACAGAAGAAATTCAGTTCCTGGCAAGCTAGCTGTCTCGGGACTTGGAGCTCTTACCATCGTTTCAACCAACGAGCCACCCGCAGGTATTTGGCCAGATCCGATGGCCGCAAATCTCCAGATGCTAATAACAAAATACTTTCCACCAGCTCGACAGGCAGTTTCATTGTGTGACGGGTGAAAATAATGACCATACTAGTAGGCACTAATGTCACGGTTGGACAGTAGACGATCGGACAGGATAGATGGAATGTTAGAGACGATCTGTTCTCTGTTTAAGCCAATATATCAACATCTACTCGGGTGTACATTGGCAGACACGCTTCTCTCGCCAACGTTAAAGCGCACAGGAGTCCCAACCTCAGGCAGCTGAATACATTTCGTAATAGAGTTGTGACTAATGCGGCAGCCACTCAAGTCAAGGGGGCGACTATAGCTTCCGTGTTATTATAAGATGAATTCAAATCGGATTTGCCGAAGCAGTAGGCAGCCTACTGCCTCAGCAAACCCAGGATGATCGACTGATGCGGCAGCTGCTCAGGTCAAGGGGGCGACTATAGCTTCCATGTTATAGATGAATTCAAATTGGGTTTGCCGAGGCAGTAGGCAGCCTACTGCCTCGGCAAACCCAGGATGAGAGTCGAACCTAAACTCTAAAGTTGGGCATGAGTGTTACAGTACTACAACTGCTTACTGCTATGAGCCTAAGTGCGAGTCCACTGAATATCCATAGCATTACTAGTAGATGCGACGATCGTCGTTCATGTACATCTGAGTTCGTTACCCTACTAAGTTGTGCTACTACTACTAGTAGGTGGGGGGATGCCCGCCCTTCCTCGCCTCAAGATGGCTGCCGTGCAGTGCTCGAACATCGCCTCATCTTCCTTCCGCAGATCACCAATCAAGATAAAAAAACGCTCATAGTGTACCTTCCATACGGCGCCAGTCACGGGCTTGATTTGGCGGTACCCGTAGCGAAACTCCTCCAGTGCAGCATGGACCGCAGTCGCAACGAACGCAAGCACTTTGTCAATATAGTCATTCTGGATGAAGGTATGTAAGTCAAATTCTGGCGAAAACACAACGTCGCGCATGATCTTCCAGAAGATTGGGAGTAAAACGGATTGCGAGTTGTGACTGCCTCGTAGGATGGACATAGGTGAGGCGAGTAGGTCTTGTACTCGCCTCGCACAGACATCACGATCGTCAACTTCGGGTGAGTGGAGGCTGGGTCGTAGGTTATATTGGTCGTGGATATGGCAGATCGCACGATCCCTGAACGCGGTGCGTACTTTTGCCAAGGAATCTGCGAGGGACTTGTGTGCCTTCTTCTTGTCGAACACAAACGGGCTATCACCAAAGGAGATCTGCATCGTGCGCGCGAGCGCATTATCCACGGCTTGTTCCAAATTTTGGTCGACCGGGACAGCATCCACATTGACCATAAAACTGTAGAGCTCAACTCGAGCACCATCATACAGTTGTACGAGTCGAGTATCTCGTCTCGGGCCACTGGGTGCCTTTTCTTTGGCAACGGGGTTCTGGGTGGAGATGTCCGTGATAGGATGGGTCTGACACCGAGCAGGAGGTACGATAGGGGGCATAGGCCCAGCAGAAGGGGACAATGCGACAGTGGGAGCCTGAGGTAGGCCAGGTGAGTAGTAGCCTGCAGGTACGGGACTCAGATGGGTAGGTGGATCGATGGGTGCGATAGCGGAAGCTGGGCAGTAGCCACTATGGAGGGGTTGGCCCGGGTATGTAGTACCACCAACGGCTGAGTCGGTGGGCACGGTTTCCTATGTATATCATGTAGCGCATACAACCATTGATAAAAAAACTTTGCACTCACAAATCGGTATTTGGTGGGATCACGAGTCGGATAAAGGGCGAGGCTGTCGATGCCCTGCCTGCGAAGTAGCTGTGGCCAAATGGCATACGAGGAGGCTCGGGATAGATCTGTCGCAGTGGCCAGTGGCGGGTTGGATTGGGATGGATTACTAGCACCAGAGAGGTCGACATGGGTCATTCCATCGACACCGCCAAACGGTGCTATAATCTCCGAGTCAGAGAAAAGAGAGGAATGTTCTGCGTGGCCATCTGTCAGCTCCCCGTCAAAGTTGGCATTCAACTCGCTTGGCACGGGATGGTAGTAGTCGAGACGATCTGACCAGGACATGAGAGTCGGGCACTGGGCAGGCGAGGGATTTAAAGTTTCGGTTTCGACGAGGTTATACTCGTACTTAAATACGGAGACATTATCAAAAGTTCTACAACATGCGGCGCAGATCATACAAAAAAATCATGGCTACAACTGATATGAATCGGATTGTGCGTTACTAGAAGCTTCTGGAACTCCTGCCTCACCAGATTCGTCCTCTGAGTCCTGATCACCGTCCACACCCACATCCAGATCACTACCATCAGCCTCATGCATCCCATGCGTCTTGGACTCATTATTGCCACCGACTTCGCGCTCCACAGCAGGTACGCGTTCCGTAACTTCCTCCATTTGGAGGATCTGTCCATTCGCGATGCTGAGAGCGATAAGTTCATCGGCGTACACCGCACGATAGAAACTTGAATCGTCTCCAGTGTCCTCTAAATGACGATCAACCAGTGCTCTGTCTAGATCAACCAGTCTCGCGTTGGCATCGGTCAGTGCAGCCTCATGGTTCTCCTTGACTATGGTCAGGTATTCTCTGTGTCGTTCATTAGCCTCGATCTCTGCAAGCGCCAGCGCAAGACGTTGTGCAACGCAATCACGGTCAGCTCGCTTGGCAAGATAGGCATGCTTAAGCATCTTGCGAGGCATTGTGGATAGCCCCGCAACAAAATGACGCTTTCCCTGCGATAAGCGATGAGCATAAACCGATGGGTTGGAGGTTGGGCCGTGACTAGAAAAATTCACCTGCCTAACATCTTCTAGCATTAATCCATTGTGAGATGAGTACCCTAAAGACCTCGCTGTAAAGCGAAGCTCAAGAGGAGCAGCAGATATCCTCCGGTTGTAAGGGCGAAAACGCTTCATCATGTCCTGCTGTGCAGCAGTGGTACGCGAACGGACGTAATCAGCATGCCTTGTGGTGGAAGTGTAGCGAGGGGTTGAAAGGGGTTTCGTATCAACGTAAGATCTTGCATGGGAAGAAGTCCGACCAGAGGTTGTTGAATTGTGAAAGGGACTATTGCTTGCTGGGAATTTGGGACTTGGGAGGGCTGACGCAAAATCGAGGTGGTCCAATGGACTATGTAACGAAGACGAATCATGCGAGTTCACTGATGCGGTATGAGAAGGAGATAGCTGGGGAGTAGATGGAGAGTTGTCCACGTCCATGTTGTTGATGTCTGAAAAACTAGCACAAGGAGAGCGTGGGCACGCCGCAGCCACTTGACAGCACAGTATTATCTTGAGAGGGCGGAGTTCTGAGTTTGAAAGCGGCCTAAACTAATTCTACAGCTCAGGCATGCGAAGATGAAACTTCCAACCAGTGGTTATGAACAACATGAGCTATTTCAGGTGTTCATGACATGCATATAGCCACCTCAGATCTCATCTCGCATTTTAATGCTTCCTGCTGCTGTGTTAATGAATCCCAGCTAACCGATATGCTTCAGCAGATACCTCGAGGTGCAAATGTGATCGAAAAAAAAGCGTGGGATAATGAACGCCAGTTGTCCTGGGTGAGAAACAGGGTTGATGCTGATCTGAACGCGGTCGTCGGGGTCGTTAGAAGTATGCTAGATGTGCATTTTGATCGTACCTGATTTAGCTGTAGAGAACATATTGAACGTTTTGAGATTGTTCGTCGGGGGATGCTTTTGCGCAAGCCAGATATACCCCAAGCACTCACGGTCTGATCCATGGATGTCGACATAATGAGATCGTCCTTGGGATGGAACTGGGCAGACATGACATAATGTGACCGGTGAGGAGCGAGGTACTGTTCCATACGCAAATGGTCTGATGGTCAGAGGCGGAGAGCTGAAGATGGGATGACGAATGGGACGTGACTGCTGAAAAATCCTGAGTACTCGCGATCCAAGGCATCTCGTTGTGAAATTGGACAGTGCGGAGCGACCTGTTAAGGGCGGTGGGGCGCGACACTTCGCCCGACTCGTGGATGGTCAATACGGCCACACGGGTGGCTAGGTCTCATGTCTTGATGGTCTTGTCGGCGGAACTGCGACAAAGTCAACGGGCATTACATGAAAAAGAGAGGCAGATACGTACCTGGACACGGCAAGATATTTGCGCTCAAGACCCACGACGCATGGCCAGTGAGTCAAAACTCTCATGTTGGCCGGCGGCCGATGATGGTGTCTGAGGCGAGGCTGCTAGCAGAGGCAGGTGTCGTTCGCTGTCCGTGCGATGTCCCAAATCTCGTCACTGTGAGCTGTGAAAAGAGGTGTGCATCAGGTTGAACACAGGACGGGATCGCGTACGTATTTTGCACATGCAAAAATACGACATTGTTGTCGGTCTGTCATCGCGAAGGACGGAGGGCATTTTGGTACGAGAGCAGTCGTTTCACGTTCGTGTCATCGTTGTCGCGTGTTGCTGCTGCTCACAGGGCGATGTCCGCTGGTACATTCACTGGTGGATCACATTAGTGTAGCGGATGACTCTACTCAAGTAGCAGTTGAAGCTTTGAGATCGTCCAAGGTCTCAGACTCAAATCCAAACTCCGTCCCAAATTATCTTGGTCTGTGCGTGTCGGACCCTCTCCCTCACGAAATCCTAGGCCATCGTTGCTCGTCCCTCGATAACCACCGCGCATGTAGCAAAAGCGTGCGCTAGCATGACGACGACCAACAACAACGCCAGCCCAGGCGGGTTCATTCGTGAGTTCAAGCAAAGCGCTGCATCGATGCGTTTACCGAAAACCTGGCTACGAAGAAAAAGCGGGCGTCTTGTCTTCACCCGCGTTGATCACTGCTTACAATTGATTTCAGGAGAAGCTTCGGAGGTGAAAAGACCAGCCCAAGTTTGAATATCCATGGAAGGAGTAAGAGTATTCGCTATCTTTATCTAGATCCAGCAGCTCTACTCATCGTTGTCGGTTGTATCACATCACATCTATTCACCGTTGCTATCTTTTCTATGCTGACAGCGCGTCGTCTTTCGGACCGCATATATGCGCCAAATCTTACTTGGCGCTTCACTTTTGCTTTACTCGACTTGCCTACTACTTTGTCTTGGAGGCAAAGTGACGCCATAAGGAAGGACTTAGGACCTAAGTTAAAGCGTGATAAGCCATTTCATGTCTCGACCACTTCCGAAAAGCTCGCTACAAACACACAAACACAATATGTCATGATGTGTCTATCATCGTATGCTGGCCTGGGATTTTGTGGGTTCCCTATTTTAATAATTATTGTGTACGTTCCCTAGAGGATGCTTGCACGCCAGTCCCTCTTGCATCTCGGCCAAGACTCGTACCCGACGCTTATGTCCATTTCCAGACCGACACATCAGCGGGAGCCCATGACCTGCTTAGTCACGAGGCTTTGGCCAAGGCGTTGGCCAAGGCGGTAGCAATCCGTTCCATTTCTGGGTGATATGGTGAGGCCACGGCCATGCTACGCGCGTGGCGTGAGGCATTCTGAAATACTTATATTAAAAACATTCGTGCTAACGTTTACTTTCACTTCGTCATCCTCTGAGCTAGGACTGTAACGATGTCCAGTGCAAACGACTCTGAATCCCAGCCCCCATCCCAGAGTGCTGACCTTGCTCCTCTGATGCAGCAATTGGCACGTCTCATCGCTTTGCAGACCCGCAGCATGAATAGTAGCAACCTCCAGGGTAGATTGTAAGCATCTTCCAACTGTTCTACTATGTGCCTATTAACCTGACCTTTCTTTCATAGTGTACCTGGTAGTTTTCGCTACAAAGGACGGCTCATCAGACGCCTCGTGTCTCTTCACGATAACGTCAATGACATGTTGGCAGAGGCTGATCGGCGAGCTCATGTTGCTGCTCCGAACGCTACAATCCATCACACAGATGCGTACGTGATTGTTTCCATCTATTATCAGTACCACTGACAATGCGCTGAAGGGAGAACCGTTTATACAAATCCTACAAGGAACTTCTACGATGGATTCCCTCCATTCGTGAGATTCCCCCGACAGAGCTTAGCATTGCTCTGCAACAGGCCAGTAATTTATTTTCTTCGACCTTGTGCAATAGGACTGAAATGTCTTTAGCTCGAACAAGGTGCTGATACCGGCCGCACTGACGACACCCACAGGCTTAAAGTCCTGGCTGTCAACTGGCTTATGCAAGGGATACCGAAACCTGATCCTCCCCTCAGCCCCGGAGACAAGAGCGGGAGAGGGTTCTACAATGATGCGAGTGGAAGACTCCTTTGTCCAATTGACTACGACTGGAATGATCCCATGTAGGTGAATTCGGCAGTGTAATATCTGTCAAACTGAATTCCTTGTCAATGGCAGCCACCGGCAGAAAATTCGTGAATTTCATCCCAACTTTCTCGTCACTGCACAATCTTGGCCTGCCTTCCTATACGCTGGTGGCCAGTCAGATCCTGCCAATCTTGACAACGGACTTTTCAAGGGTGAAATCTTAGTCAAGGCGAGTTCTACAAACGAATGCTTATGGTGTCACTGACTCTCCACTCAGGCCTTCAAAGCTATTTTTATTTCTCCAACATCGGCAGATGCGTTGGACAATGAGGATTCCGAGCCCAGCGCTAGCAATAAACGTCGCCGAGGTGACAGACGGACACGGATCAATGTGGCCAAACTCATAGGTATGCAGACAGTTCAACCGCGCACCATAGCATACGCAGCATGCCAGGTAACTCAGTCGTTTACCGTTGACATCAAATCCGATTTACTGGCCTGGATTACAGATACGTTTTGCTCTGTCCTCTGCTGGATCTTGGGCGATTGTTGATGGTGTGTTCGATACCCACGAGTTCTATGAGGCGATAGTCGAGTGGTTTGAAGAAGCTAAGACTGAAGACGACAAAAAATTCGTCGACGAACTTTTGCTGTGGTGGAACAGGTGAATCCGTCGCGTCACTTTATAAATAGTACTAAACGAAAAGTGTAGGTCAATATTCGGACCGACCTTTTCTTTTCGCATTGAGCGGGACGAATCCGCCCAGAAGTCTGTGGCGAAATCGTTGAAGAGGCGTCGTATTACTGGTAGTAGTTAAATTGTCGTTCAAGTCTAATATTATACTACCAGCCATCTTGAAATACGAACATATATATTTTTATCTTTACCTAGGATGGGTGAATTTCAGTCGAAATCGGGATTGTTCACCAAGGCCAAGGACAAACAGTCCATCCTTTCATGGTGTGAGCGTGGCAGGGGTGCCCTCCCTACACACGCCCCTCGGAGGTGTCGATATCACCATCACCATTTACCAGTCATAAGGTCTTCCCATACTTATAAGCCTGGCCGACTTTCATCATCGTGGCAATTAATTGGCAGTGATATTAGAGTCACCCCTGATCACAAATAAAAAAAGTCATCTTCACAGTGTCAACGTCGGAAGTAGTGATCAAGTTTCTGCTTAGTGAATGTATGATTTATATGCATTTCTGACTATTCTCAGACTGATAATCTTTGCCTTCCTTAATAACTTATAGACACGTACTTCTCATTGGACCCAGGTGTACAACTGATTACTAAGCTGTGTGGCGTGTGACTGTCTGACACTTATTGTCGATAAGTTACTACCCTTATCAAAGATGCAAATCCACATCGGACTGATCAATCTTGTCAACCCTTACTGGACTGCTTGATGTGTGTATTGACTGACTATCAAATGTTTCTTGTTAGCTGGACCTACCATTATTGAGAATATATAAAGGTGCCAGACTGATCAACCATGCTAACCTTTATCAAACTGCATGATATGTGTATTGACTGACAGTGTGATGCTATTTGACACTAATTATCACAGATGTAAATCCATATCAGACTGATTAACCTGCTTGATATGGGCATTTACTGACTATCCCATGTTTCTTGTTAGATGGACCTACCATTATTGAGAACATACAAAGGTGCCAGACTGATCAACCATGCTAACCTTTGCCAAACTGTATGATATGTGCATTAACTGACAGT
>JBBPTK010000967.1:0-10247 GCA_038094135.1 Spongiforma cf. squarepantsii
GTTCGGAGGGAAAGGCGGTCCAGGGGAGAAGGGCGCAACCGGTTAACATTACTGTCGTTGATCTTGGTCAGGCCCCTCCGTCCGAGATGCGCCCTGAACTCAGCAGTACCATCACCTCGCTCTCTGCGAGCATCCCCATTTTCACCAGCGTAGGAACAAGCGTATTATCCGCCTCCTACGGGGACTGGTACGCGACTTCATTGATCCTCCTGGGCATCATTGCGAGTGGGGTTTCTTCCCTCGTCCTCGGCTCGGCTGAGTTTGTGTTCAACCATCCAGAGCCAGCCAAGGGCTCCCCCGCTGGAGATGGTATTTTCATCTCCAACGAGGACATCGTTATCGTCAGAGGAGCAGAAGGCGCAGTGAACTCGATCACACGCGGCACTTTCTCTTTTCGTTTCTCGAACCAACTCCACTACTCCCTCGTCCGGCTGTGCTCTTCCCTCTTTCTCGTTCAAGCCCTCGCACAGCTCCTTTTCATTTCGCAAGCGTCGCTGTTTGGTCATGTTATGTTCCTCGCTTCTTTGACCGTCTCGGCGTTGTACAATACGCGGGTCTCCTTGATGGACGAGGACACGATCCATAAGAAGCTCTTGTTTGAGAGCGTGCTCAAGAACCCGACGTTGACCAAGTATATTTTGGGCACGCGTCCGGCTGCGACTGTCTTCATGCTCCTTGTCTTGCAGCTCAAAGACTCGACGGAACTCTTGAATGAGTTGCTCCCAAGCGATAACAAAAACTGGGCCTGGAAGCAGTGGAAGGCGACGATCGTGGAGAGGCTGCGTAACCCCAATGACGAGTCGTTCGGCCAACTCGGGGCAAAAGTCGAAGACCTTGAAGGGTTCACGCCGAAAGAGAAATATTTGTCGCAGATTCTCTATGACGACGCGCGTTCGGCGTACAATGGTTACAGAGACTACCTCCGAGTTGATCGAACTGATCGACGTGATCACTATAGTTCATCCGAGTCTTGATTTATTTATCGTTCTCTCTTCGTGCTTTCTCCGTATTGGCAGCTGGCTGCTCGTTTGGGTTGAATGGCATTTCAAATCTAAGGTAGTTACTCCGTCTTTGTCTAATCTCGAACAGGCTCGTGCTATGGATCACTCAGAAGTACGTACAATGTAAGGCTGATAGAATTCCATATGACATTTCACTCTGTTATGCCGACCCCTTTTGTCCACTGAATCTTAGCTCTCGTAACGTGTGTATAAACGCCTTGAGTATACTGTGATTTAGAACGTCACGAGCAGCTACTGAGCGCGAACTTGTCGATAGGTACTAGTACTGCAAGTACTATCGTAGCGGCACGCCGCATGTGTTCTGCCACTGGGTCCAGCCTGTAACTCGAGTTGCCAACGACCTAGAAGTCGTATCACACCAGCTCTCAGTAAACTGCTGGACCCCAATGCTACATTACGATCGCAACGCCCCCGAATGGATCATGCTGCTCGACCCCAAGAATGATTTGCAGGCAAAAATGGCTCCGGAGCATTTCCCCGGTTTCTAAATCGAGGGTAATCGTTTCACGAAATGGGTATACATTTCCAACCATCTCGTGCAGCTCGCCGAGCGCGCTCGCAAGACACCGTCATTTCTCGATCTCAAGCCTCCACCTTTCCACTCTCTTCCGCCCCCACCTCCTCTTCCGCCCCACTCCCATCTTCGTCATCCTCGTCGTCCCGTGGAATGATCAAGTTCAACAAGACCGCTACCAATCCAGCGATCAAAACTAGGCATGAATCAGCCAACTATATGCCATCACCACACCGCTCGACATCCACTCACATGGCGTACTCAACACGATCGTGATCGACTCCAACAAGCCCTCCAACCCCGCGTTCGCCCGAACGCCGTCGAACAAGTACGTGAACGTGCCCGGGACGAGCAGGTCGCCGATCCCGAACGACATGGCCGCAGCGAGGATGAAGCGGTCTCTGCGCGTGTATTGGACGTACGAGAGTACGCGTAAGCCAGAGACGACGACACTAGCGAATAAAAAGGTCGTGACGCCTCCGAGAACTGGGTTGGGGACTGTAACGTGCGGTGTTCATGCGTCATGGACCCGTCAGAACGAGAGCAAAAAACGAATCGTCGTCGAGAGATAAAAACGTACTGGCAAGGAACACACCAGAGATCTTGCCGAGGACGCCAAAGAGGATGAGGAAAGCGCAACACCATCGACCGGCGGCGCGGTTCGCACAGCGCGTCAATGCGATGACGCCATTGTTCTGAATGTGTGCACGAATATCAGATCCAGGAAGGTAACGATCATCATCCCGAGTGATGCGGAAACGCACCTGCGCAAAGATTGACAACGGGGTCACGGTGAATAGGGCGGAAATGAATCCGCCTAGGCCGTCGCTCTACATATAAGAGTATGTGCAATGTTAACTCAGTGTTCGTGCACATGCGTACGAATTCCAAGTCATTACTTACCAAAACACCGCCCTGTATGCGCGAGTCGAAGTCATCCCCAGTTACCTCTAACCGAGACACTTCCGCAGAAGCCGTGACATCACCTATGGCTTCCATCGTGGTAGACACTGGAAAAGAGAATGAGAAACGACGACAGGTCGAAATGAACGTATCACGGCGTCACATACCATAGACGGCCAGCATCGGAAGGATAGCCGGTGGATAAACGCGGATCTTAAACGTGTGCACCCTTATGAAAGGCGCGTGAGCGAATGACACACAACGAAGCGGACACCGTGATCGACGAAATGCGCGCATACCACAGGAACGTGATGGCAGGGGCTGTAGTGATGGTGCTTCCATCAATGTATCCCGCAGCGCCGGAGACGATACACCCCACAGCTAGTCCGACGATGATACTTGCGTTTCTCAAAAATGGAGAGCCAAACAGTTCAGTGAGGGTGATGCTGACGAACGATAGAAAGCCCAATCCGATGAACTGCGGTGAGCCCCATCTGGGGCGAATAGAAGAACATGCGGTCAACATATGATGCCATGTTGATAAAAAGAGTAAGTTTGTTCTTACGGAAGCGCATGTTTAGAAGATGCTGTCGGACAGAGCGAAAGTGGACCACTGCTAGGACGTAATTGACACCCGTTGGAACCTCCGCCCCAGTTGAGAATGCCAGACGACCCGATGAGCGACGCGCCAATCATGACGATAACGGTTCCTGTCCAACAGACGCATAGTTCCAGACAATCCTAGGTGTCTCGCGGACAGAGCACTCACCCGTCACCATCGGTGGGAAAATACGTTGTAGCGTACGTGGAGGAATGAACGATAACCCAATTTCAAGAAACGAACATATCAAGGACGTGCCTGTGATCGTAAAACCATGTAGGTGAAGACGCAAGGTGTATGGGTCTACTCACCAAGAACCATGCCGTACGCGTCCGGACACGCGCCGCGAGTTACGCTACCATCCGTACCTGTGACAGAGGGACAGGTTCCGTTCGCATACATGGCGTCGAAAATCTAGTATACGAAAGGGACCAGGTTCAGACGCTTCCAACCAGAGACGAAAGAAGAAAAGATGCATTACAGCGTCAGCAGTACTCAGTGTCGCAAAACTCGTTCCGACCACGGACAACAGACCCGTACCGAGATAGTACCCTCTCCAAAGCTTAATGCGCGACATTTGAACGAGACTCAGTATCCCTGAGAGGTGAAGGTGGAGCGTCCATTCATCAAGTACGAATGAAACGAACAAAGGATGTCCTCAGAAGAACTCACCACAACCGATGAGCGACGCAGAAATCATGTACGCCGATGTCTGCGCATCCAGTGCCAACGTACTCGCAAAAATGATTGGAGGTGTAATCAGGCCAGCCAACATCGCCAATGCATGTTGAAGTCCGCTTGCGATCGCCAACACGAGCGGGAGTTCGTCGTCCACGCCATAGAAAGGTGGTGGCTGCCTCCGAGTCCTCTTTCCCTGCCTTCCAATAGAGAACGGAAGTACCGGAGAACAGAGCCAGGCATAGTCGTAGTCGCCTAACCAGCCTCTTTTGGTGGTGAGCTTGCGTCGGACATGGTAGACGTGCTGTCGAACACCGTCGATGAGCGTGTCGGACCGGCGGGGCAACGTCGTCGAGGGGGGTTCGACGGGTTCAGGTTGGTCCTTCACGGAGGAAGGGAAAGACATGAAGTCGCAGTGGTAGGAATCACCACTAAAGAGATAAGCCTATTTTAAGGTCGGTTGAGGCACGGTGGGAGCGGTCGTCCGTTTCGTCCCGGTAGTGGTGTCCCTGAAGCACGTTTCGACCAGTCCTGCAACTCATGAACAGCTCACATGCGGCGTTCGCAAGGTGCAGCTTCTTAGCAGAAGCGCTCGGTGAGATGTAGTCAACTTGGCCTTTAAATATTTCAGGTCCAGTCAGTAACCGGACCCCAGACACCGGTTTCAATGAAACGACCAGCCTGAGAAGATCAACATAAAGGATTGAAATGAAGAGAGGTCTTCCATAGTCTTCTGCTTCATCATTCCATGCCGAGGTCATGACATCGGTAGCACCACTGAACGTCATCAAGTGGCGGGTGACGTCCAACTGCGGAATGGGTTCACAATGCTCGCCATCGGGTCCCTCTCCAGATGAGATTTCGTCACCATCCTTCAAGATCACGAATGCCGGGACAGGCTCAGGATGGAGGTGTACCCGCTGGATAGATGTATTTCATGACTGACCTAATCAAACATCAACTGAATGATGTCGATCATCGAGCATTGATCGAATCAAACAAGTAAAGTTACCGAGGTCGTTCATAGTGGTGTCACACCAGCATGCTTACTCCTGTGGTGATTCCGACATGATGGAGGTTTCTCCCTGCTGGCTGGCGGGCAATTGATGTCTCTCGGCCGCGGACCTAAGAAAGGCATTTGCCCTCAACTCGCACACTTCATTCCACATTCTGCACATGGCAAGGTGCATAAACCATTGTGATCACTACTTACGTAGATGCGTTGGAAAATATCGTACATATAAAAGTACTACGAATCAGTTTACCCTAATCATGAATTGAAGGTTTCAAAGTCTGGGGTTGAAATCTCAACGTAGTAAGATATCTCACGTCGTTCTCTCAAACTAATCTACAACCAAGTCAATACCATGAGCCTGGATATTAACAAGGTAAATCTGTTGCTCGCTAAACAAGAGGAGACCAGATTTGGTGAACATCAACTCGGGTGTTGTAGTATTCACAAAGAATTTTCCAAGCAAGGTACCCTGGGAATTCCATACTTGCACCCCGTCACCACAGCCTGAATACACGTTGCCATATATGTCGAGTTGGATCCCGTCAGGAATTCCAGCATCGGCGTAAACAAAGACACGACGGTTTTTGAACGAATGGGTGATAGGATCCACGTCATATTGGTAGCTGCCGGTTGCAGGACTCCGAGTGAGGATGGCTAATCGCAAAGCTGAAGGAATCACGCTTACATTGTAGCGGGATTCGTCTGATTAATCCCCGCTAGGCTAACTAAACCTGTGTCAGTTCTGAAAATTGGAAAATTAGTTAGTAACATTTCACAGAAGATATTGAGTCACATTGCACTCACACGAACGCAGTTCGGCCATCAGAGGTGAAAGCGATGCCGTTTGGTTGTACGAATTTATCAGCAACAACTCTGACTTGACCTGTCGACGGATCGAAACGGTAGACCTGGGGAGGTGACTGAGGAGGAGGACGGTAGCCATTGAAACAACCGTAACTGAGCGTGGTTTAGGCTTGTTCGCCACCGTGACCAACAAAAAACTCACTCATCATCCGTGAAAAAGATGATATCAGTGCCAGGCAGCACCTTAACGTCGTTCAGTGAGTTAAACTGCCTGCCGAAGAAGTTGTCCAACAGGACAGTCGTGTTGTGTGGATGGTTGGGATTGACGAGTACAATTGAAGGTGGAAGAAGGGCACGCCCGGATGTGACAAAAAGAAGATTTCCTTTATAAGGGCCCGTGCCCCCGTTTACCATTTGTACCGTGTCAGATAGGTTTAGCTAAACAAAATGAGTGTTTTCATCATGATTCATGTTGAAAATTCTGCTCACTGTCTGGACTGGTACATTGACTGAACCGGAACTGGCTGCCAGAGCCTTATCAACTTGTGTCATGTCAAGGACTGAGACGACGGAATTATTGTTCCAGCCGGCATACGAGCCTGGATCGCGGCCACCTTTGCTACTGAAGAAAACCATATTGAGGTCGGACACGTAGATCGGCGCCTCGTGAGCGAAGTTATACCCCGGGTGAGAAGAAACGAGTCGAATGCTTGCATTCTGACCCGTTATGTCAGCGAAGGAAGGATCAAAGGATTGGATGAAGGGAGGTTCTGTGTGGGTAGGATTGAAACCAGAGAAAGAGTTATTTGTACGCCATTGAGAATAGCTTGCACCCAGGACGTTGAATTGGAGAGGGTCGATGTACTGAGACCATTAGGATTCACCTCCTTCAGTGACACTGACGAAGTACATACCACGGCACCAGTAGTAGAAGAAGTGGTGTTTTTTGAGGCCCTCGCAGATGCTATCGCAATAACCATGACCAGCACGGCTGGTACAAACATGATGGATTGTGCTGGTGATTTTCCAGTCAGTAGTCGAAGCGAAAGCCTTTTATTGCGCTTGCTTGGGAACCTAACCAGATGTGATCGAAACAGCTGCACAGGTGAGAATTAACTCTTCCATGATGGAGTCAGTATATTCAGGTGATTCGATACTGATTGACTACCAGAGGTTATCATGCTCGTCGCGAAGGAAATGTCCAAACACGGATACAGGCAGTGATAAAACAAAGTTGATGCCATCAGAGAAGTGGGCGGCGGAACCAACAGTTTATTGGCGCACCATCGAAATATTGGCCGGTAGGTAGGGGACCGCGTGGATGTGAGATACTGGCCGCGATACAGGCAACTTTGTAGTAAGGATGCAAGATATTGTTACTGTTTGTTGCATCAAAGTCACTGACGCCATCTGGATCAGTCGAGGTCTCCGACAGCTTTGTTACCAACCGAAAAGTCTTAGCCCAGATTCAACCAATCATCATCCACGAATAACTCACGAAAAAGACGACAAGCGATAATGCTTTAAGTCGACTGTGCTGATAGGCTTTTGTTACTATGTGATACGCCAAGTTTAAAGTCTGGACTTCCTTCCAAGCGCGTAAAACATTGGTAAACAACACTTCGCCGAATAAGTTTAGTCTAGTAAGGATCACACGATGTCTTCACCTCCCGGCGTCACATGGCAGCACGATGTTCATGCAAATAATCCTCAATGCTATACGATTATTCACCCATCTGCGCCCTAAACACGCAATCACTCGTTGCACACATGGACACTCGCGGCGACGGTCCGTTCTTGGAGACAAGCCCAGTCGAAAAAGGCTCGCATCCACATGATGGTGTCCAAGAAGAAAGCTGCCGAGTGTCGGCGATTGGAAAGTTTCGACTTACATATGAATGATCCGTCTGTTCTAGTGAAGAAGGTTTCGTTTTCAAGATCATCCGAGTCAGTGCTAGAAATGTCCCGGCCCGGGAGTCGCATCAGTGCAGCGGTCCGGAGCTTAGCGATTGGTGATGTCACGGGCCGGGTTCAACAGATGTTTGAAATCATCGGAGAATGTCATATGTGACATCGTGATGGTCCTAGAATAGTCTTGACTCTCGAACCATCTGTTTTTGATGTGCTTCCACGAGCCTCCGATCACCAAAACTCAACATCTTCGGATTCTAATGCTCGGTAAGTTTCGCAACGACTCAACTTCCATAATTTGATGGTAGCAGTCTCAAATTAAATTCGTATCAGATCAGACCTCAGGCGCACTAGCTTGGAAGGCAGACGTGACTTGAAAAAATCGCAGACAAGGTGACACCGCTCATGATAAATGGTATCTTGTGCTTTGTTTTTCGTGCATTTTCCTAAGGCTGAAATAACGGTGTCTGATGCTCTTTCTTGCGAATATGCGCGCGGGTTTGCTCTATCTCGGCTGAGCTACTTTGATGGACATTTTACTGGAAGCTTCCGAGATTTGATGAAGACTGGAGATGTGACGTTTCTGGCGACAGAGTTATCATTATGCCCAGGCGAAACATCAGCTGCGCATGATGTTCCCGTTTTTTCCCGTTCCGCTCCCCTTATATTTCCCGAGGAGGAGACCCGGTGAATCCATCAGAAATCCCCACTCCTCGCTGTTGTATTCTTCATGGCTATCGACCCCGGTAGACAATCCAAGTTAAGTTGTGAGGGAGCTGATGTTGTGGTCAGCGATTACGAGGTACAGCTCGTGGACACACGAAAAACTGCAGAAAGGCAGCTTGTTCGCAAGCTCGACTCTAGACTCTTACCTACAATGATTCTCATCTTTTTCATGAACTACATTGATGTGCGTCGCAATCTTATTGTAATGTGCCGGTGTTCATTGACCTTTCGTGATCTATCACAGCGTGTCGCGATCACGGCTGCTCGACTCAAAGGTTTACAAACGGACTTGCACATCTCTGGTATGTCCCCTCGCTCATTAATGAGATATAGTGACCGACAGACACGTCAGATATTCAGTATGATGCGGCAGTGGCGATCCTTTATGCATCGTATTGTCCTGCACAGATTCCTTCTAATATGGTGAGTTGTCCACATTTTTCTTACAGTTGATGAAGCTGAAGTTGTATTGTAAGGTTCTGAACTATGTCTCTAGGTTCGCCACATGTCCTCTATATCAGATGAAATGGTTATCGAGCATCCTATCTTAGACCCACGTTTTACATCGGTGGCTGTATTGTCTTATGGGGCTTGACGAGTGCCCTCACGGGTGCGACGCACAGCTTTGGTGGTCTCATGGCCTGTCGTTTCTTTATTGGATTACCCGAAGTAAGTTTACAAAACCAACCAAAGAGAACATGGCTAAGATGAGATGCTGTCCTAGGCTGCATTCTATCCTGGCTCTGTATATCTTTTGTCGCGATGGTATACTCGCAAGGTTCGGGTTAACTATTCTAATTCCAGTTACTATACCATATTAATCTCTTCCTTCCAGGAACTGTCTTTTCGATCCGCTATTCTCTATGCTGGACTGCTCATCTCCAATTCGTTTGGTAGCGTAAATATATTTTTCTGCCTATCAATTCTGCCTCTTACTTGGTGGTTGCGCTCAGTTGTGGGCTGCGGGTATCCTGGGTAAAATGAATGGGGTCTTGGGTATCGTAGCGTGGCGATGGTAAGATTGACAGCTGAGTTCTAGCATGTCATCTGACATTGCCTTGACCACCAATGTCAGGCTTTTCTATATCGAAGGCACCATAACCATTGTCGTTGGTTTACTTGCCATGTACGTATGATCGTTCATGATTATCCTTCGTTTCGCTTAGGGTGATGTCTAGGTGGCTGCTTCCTGATTATGTACGTTTGCCACTTTCCGGATGATTATCTGTCGTTCATTATTCGCTCTTTTGTAGCCGCACAATACCAGATGGTTAACCCCGGAAGAGAGAAATTTAGCGCAAATACGGCTTGCAGAAGATGCTGGCGAAGCCGATAAGGATTCTGAACATGCATCGTACGTCATGTACGTATCCTCTAGTTCTGATTGCTAATACCATTTCAGCATTTTCGATGGGTTGAAACTGGCGATCAAAGACCCCAAAGTGTTGATTTTCATGGTCATGAGTTGTTCTCAGGTGCTAGGGGTCAGTTTCGCAATCTTCTTGCCAACGTAAGCATTTCGAAAGGGATCATTCTGCAATAAGATCACACAAGCGTGTGTTCAGGTTGACTGCCACATTTGGTTACCCGACGACGATCACGTTGCTTCTGGGAGCGTCCGTATAACCCCGCATCATTCATTTTTACCATTTACTTACAATGTTCGATCAGCCCCCCATGGCTTTTTGCGTCCATTGCAGCGCTCATCAACGCACGGCATGCTGGTAAGTCATTCACCTTTCATTTGTTGGATTTGAGCTGATGAACACACGTGCATTCAGATGTCACTGGCGAACGGTTCTTCCATCTATGCATTGGGTGGTGGGCTGCCGTCCTTGGTTACATCATTTCTTTGTCGACGATGAAGACAGGCGGAAGGTACTTTTCGATGTTCTTGTTGACATGTGGATTTTGTGGTATGGACCTGTCCTCCATAATTATCCCACCTATCTGTGCCTGACTTTTGCGCAATGTGATAGGATCCTCGCTGATATGTGTATGGGTGGCTAATACAGTCCATCGACCTCCTGCGAAACGATCCGTAGCGATCGCTCTAGTGAACGGGTTTGGGAA
>JBBPTK010000968.1:0-10240 GCA_038094135.1 Spongiforma cf. squarepantsii
AGTGAAAGTGTAGTGAACAAGTAATAAATGTAAACTGAAAATATAGCCAAAAGTGTAATCAGAAGTGTAGTAACAAAGTGTAGTGAAAATATAGCATAGTCAGAAGTATATCAGAAATGTAGCAATATAGCAAATGTGTGGTAAAAGTGTAGTCCAAGCATTAGTCAGAAGTGGAGTAAAAGTGAAGTAAAAGTATAGCAAAAAGTATAACAAAAGTGTTACCAAAAGTGTAGTAAAGTGAATAAAAGTGTAGTTAATATGTTACTGAAAAGTGTAATGAAAGTGAAGCAAGAGTATAGCAAAAAGTATAACAAAAGTATTGTCAGAAGTGTACCAAAAGTGTACCAAAAAGCAGACAAAAGATGTAAAAAAGTCTACCAAAGTGTAGAAAAAAGTTTACAAAAGATGTAAAAAAAAGTCTACCAAAGTGTAGAAAAAAGTTTACAAGTGTAGGAAAGAGTATACTAAAGTGTAGGGGAAAGCTGGAAAAAAATGTATCAAAGGGTAGGAAAAGTGGACAAAAAGTGTAGGAAAAAAGTGTGGGAAAAAAGTGTACCAAAGTGTGGAAAAAGTGGACAAAAAGTGTACAAAAAAGTGTAGTGAAAAGTGTAGCAAAAGTGTAGTGAAAGTGTAGAAAAAGCGGACAAAAAGTGTACAAAAAGTGTACAAAAAAGTGTACAAAAATGTAAAAAAAAGTGTACAAAAAAAGTGTACCAAAGTGTAAAAAAAGCGGACAAAAAGTGTACAAAAAGTGTAGGAAAAAGCGGACAAAAAGTGTACCAAAAGTGTAGTGAAAAAGTGTACCAAAGTGTACCAAAAGTGTAGTGAAAAAGTGTACCAAAAGTGTAGTGAAAAAGTGTACCAAAAGTGTAGTAAAAGTGTAGTGCAAAAGTGTAGCAAAAGTGTAGTGAAAAGTGTAGCAAAAGTGTAGTGAAAAGTGTAGCAAAAGTGTAGTGAAAGTGTAGAAAATACGGACAAAAAGTGTACAAAAAGTGTACAAAAAAAGTGTACCAAAGTGTAAAAAAAGCGGACAAAAAGTGTACAAAAAGTGTAGGAAAAAAGTGTATCAAAGTGTAGGAAAAAGCGGACAAAAAGTGTAGCAAAAGTGTAGTGAAAAAGTGTAGCAAAAGTGTAGCAAAAGTGTAGCAAAAAAGTGTAGCAAAAGTGTAGTGAAAAAGATAGTGATATTTGAGACTGCATTATATTCCCACACTATCCAAATGCGGACTATTTGTATCTATTTGTGGGCCACAAAGTATTTAAACTCAGTTCTTTTCAGATTTTTCCCACACCATCTCTTTCTTCAATTTGTATCATCATTGCTCATCATTACACTTTTTCACTACACTTTTTCACTACATTTATTTGCTACACTTCTTCACTACACTTCTTCACTACATTTTATTATCTTATACATTCCTCTACTTATCTTTTATATTGTGGTGAGTCACTTGTTTTCTTGTGGGCCACTGACATATTCTTAGTATTACTTGTCCTTTCACTCTCTAATGGTAAGTCATCATTACTTTTCACTAACTTATATTCTTTTTAGTACATGACTCATTTCTTTTATTCCTTTGAGTAAGTCTTTTACTATATAGTCTTATGTACTGTCATTAACATATCCATAGTTATTTCTTTTGTCAAGGTATGTGACTTCTTTTATTATACTTTACTGACTGTCAAGTCCGGGTCTCCGGACCTAAGTCCGAGGGAGGCCGAAGGGGAATAGAGGAAAGTGGTCGGAGATGATACGGACGGAAGTCCAAGACAGAGAAGACAGAGGTCCGAGATGAGGACGTTGGCGCAGGACGTGTGTGTCGTGCCCTTGTCGAACTACGGTCCTCGGATTTCGGAGGTAAGGGAAAGTCGGAGTAGACTTAGATGTTTAACGTTAATATTCAAACTAAGGAAATACATCGGGGTACGTAGGGTTTATATACGAGGAACCCGATCAGAGTTCGTAACAAGGAATGGAGAGGATGAGTAACGGATTACAGATCATGACTAAAAGGAACGTGGAATGAGTAATCGCTTGGGACTGCGGAAGTCCTAAGTGGAGGCTGTGGAATAAGTACAAGGAACTACGTAAATAAAAAGAGTGGCAGTGTATCGGAAGTCCAATAGAGACAGAACAACTCCGAGGGTAAAAGCATCGGGATTGGTCCGGAGAAGGTCAGAGAAGAGAATGGGCGGTCGGGAATGGATATGACAGTGCCCCCCAATTAGGGACGAGCCCTCGAGGACCGATAGGAACAATGGTGGAAGTGGATGCGCTTTGATTCGGCTAAGAACAATGGGTGGAGTTCCGTGGTGACCACAAGCATGTGAAGTCGGAGCTTGAAATGGTCTATATGAGCCGGGGCGCGCGTCGGAGTTGAACGTTAACTTTCTTTTCTTTAAACTTCCACCTGCCCCCTCCTCTTAATTATCATGTCGTCCCCCAGCCCCGACTTCGACGCCGAAATGGCCGCTCTCCAGGTGAAGATGAAGGAGATCGAGAGGCTCCGCGCGGAGAAGAAGGCCGAAGACGAACGCAAGGCGCGCGAGGCCGAAGAGGCATGGAAACGCGAGGAAGAAGAGCGGAAAGCGCGGGAGGAAAAGGAGGCGAAGGAGCGGGCGGAACGGGCGAAAGCCGCGGAGGCCGCGTTGAGGAGGGCAGAGGAGGCCCAGAAGGAGAAAGAGAAGGCAGCGGAGAAGGAGAAGGAAAAGGGAAAGGAGAAGGAGAAGGTGTGTGGTGGCCCGATGGGTGCCATTCGGAGCTGACTTAGCCTAACAGGAGGTCATCGAATTGTCCGATGGCGAGGAGGCAGCGCCGCCTCAGGCCCCGAAAAGGAAAAGGGGCGACTCGTCCGGGTGGCGACGGTGCAAGAGGTGCCTCCGGAAGGGTGAGGAGTGCCTGCCGCCGGTGGCCGGGAAGCGAGCGTCGGCTTGCCAGGCGTGCGTGAAGGCGCATCTAACCTGCGAGAAGGCCGAGGGAGTGGAGGGCGAGGAAGATGACGGAGAGTCGCGGGCATCGGAGCCCAGGAAGAAGAAGAAGGCCGAGGTGTTGGTTCCGCCCGCCCCGTACTGGACCGGGGGCGCCGGCACCGCTTTGCTGGATGTGGCGAGGCAGATCGCGGGATCGCTCGCCACGGTGGCGCAGGAGGTGTCGGCGATGAGGAGGGAGATGGTGGAGATGCGGGCGGAGTATCAGAGGGGGTCGGAGGAGAAGGAAAAGAAGGACGCAGAGGCCCAAACAGAGGAGACAGATGGGTCGGAGACCGGGGATGAGGATGAGGATGGAGAGGGGGAGATGGAGGAGTAGAGTAGAAATTTTCTTCGTTTCTTTTTTTTTTTTTTTGAAAATGTAATGTAACGGAGTTCCGAAGTAAAAGAGCGGGAAGTAAGTAAGAAAGAACGAGAGAAAGAAAAGGAGAACATCAGAGGGGCCCGGGCCTTGTCGGGTTCCTTACATGGAAGTCCGATACAAGTTCCGAGGCATTCCCTAGCTCCGTTGCGAGGAGCCAGAAAGTCTCTTCATCTGTTCCTTCGTAACCGAGCCAACGTACGAGGTAAAGGAGTTGGCAGTGACGCCTTCTCCGATCGATCTTGGAGTCTAGGATCTCCGCGATCTCGTACTCGGGTTCTCCATCGACCTCAACAGGAGGAGGAGGAGGTTGGACACGGTTCGGGATGGAGTTCAGAATACAAGGTTCTAATTGAGAGACATGATAAACTGGGTGAATTGAACGCATAGAATCAGGAAGACGGAGGGTAAAAGAGTGGGTACCAGCTTGTGATATAATCGTGAAGGGACCTAAATATTTATCGGAGAGTTTCTTAGAGGGACGCTTGGAAGGAATGTATTTAGCCTTGAGGTATACCTGATCGCCGACCTTGAAATCCGGGGCCGGGGATCGCTTCTTGTCTGCTGGAACTTGGTAGCGTTTTTGGGCTTCCAGCATCTCCGATCGGAGATATTCGTGGAGCTCGTCGAGATTGGTGACATAAGACTGAGCTGAGGAAGACGTGAGGGAGAGCCCGGAGTGGACGGAGAAGTTCGGGTGGTATCCTTTATTGGCGAAGAAGGGGGAAACACCGGTTGTAGCGCTAGGAGCGTTGTTATATGCGAATTCCGCGAGAGGCAGGAGTTCCGACCAGTTATCCTGTTGGTAGTTCGTATACATCCGAAGGTATTGCTCAAGAGTTTGATTAGCACGTTCTGTTTGTCCATCGCCTTCGGGATGATACCCGGAGGTGAAGTGAAGGTGCATATCTAGGGCTTTACCAAGGGATCGGAAGAAGTGGGACACGAACTCGGAGCCCCTATCGGAAGTGACGTGGGAGGGGACTCCATGCTTGGAGAAGACGTTGATCAGGAATAACTTGGCTAGTTCGGCGGAAGTGACCGTGTCGTAGGTGGGGATAAAGATAGCCTGTTTAGAGAGACGATCGATGACCACTAGGATGGCTGTGAAGCCGGATGAAGGAGGGAGCTGCCCGATGAAGTCCATGGATATGGAGTTCCATGGTTTCTCCGGGACCGGGAGCTGTTTCAGGAGTCCAAACGGACGATGACGGGGAACCTTGGCTCGGGAACAGGTCGTGCAGGAACTGACGTAGTCCTTTACGAATGTTCGGATTCCGGGCCAGGTATATTCGCATCGGATTAGTTCGAGGGTTCGGTTTTGCCCGAAATGGCCAGCTGTAGGATGGTCATGGAAAGTCCGGAGAACACGAAGACGGAGATCGGCAGCGTCGGGGACGTAGATGCGATTGTCTCGCAGGAGGAATCCTTCAGGGGATATGGTCCATCGAGGGTCTAAGGAATCGGAGGAAAGGAGTGGTGATGCGACTGGATCACTGGGAAGGGAGGACAAGATGTCCGAACGGAGTCCGTCGATGTCAACTAGGAGAGAGGCCCGGAGTAAGGGTTCTTCAAGAATTGAGGCTCGGAAGGACGTCGCGAGCTGTTCTTGGGTAAAGATGGGCCTGAAATTCTCTGGATTAACTCGAGCGAAGTCCCTATCCCCCTCTTTGGGGTAGACGTCCCAGCGTCTAGTAAGGGCATCGGGTTTAGCCCCGAGTTTCCCGGGGCGGTAACGAACGGAAAGGTTGAATTGACATAGGAACTCCGACCATCGCGCTTGGCGACGGGTGAGGAGCTTAGTGGAAGCAAAATACTCGAGATTTTTGTGATCCGTTACCACGTCGATGGTGTGCGTGGATCCTTCCAGGTAGTGACGCCAATTTTTAAAGGACTCAAAAATTGCCAGGAGCTCCTTATCGTGCGTATCGTAGTTCAGCTCGGCTCCAGTGAGAGTCCGAGAGAAGAACGCGACGGGATGGAGTTCTTTATCGGGGGAAGTAAGAGAGAGTATGCCGGCGATGGCGTAGCCGGAGGCGTCGGTTTCGATAGTAAGAGGCGCGTCGGGGTCCCAATGGACGAGGACCGGAGCAGAGGTGAACGCGTCTTTGAGGTGTTGGAAGGATGTCCAGCATTCCTCGGAGAAGTTCCAAGGAACGTCTTTGCGGGTGAGACGGGTGAGGGGGACCACAATATCGGAATAACCTTGAATGAAACGATGGTAGAAGTTTGCAAAACCTAAAAAGAACTGGATATCCTTGACCTTCCGGGGTTCCAGCCAATCAAGAATAGTTTGGATTTTGTCACGAGCCATGGAGAGCCTGGATGGGGAAAGGATATATCCGAGATACTCGACGGTGTCCTTGTGCCATTCGCATTTCTCCGGCTTGAGGTAGAGTCCGTTGGCACGGAGCCGTTGGAGAACCTCACGGACGTGTTTGCGATGCATGGCGGGATCAGTGGAATAAATGAGGATGTCATCGAGGTAAATTACCACGGAGACGTCCAGCATATCAGAGAAGATACTATCGACGAAACGCTGGAACGCCGCAGGGGCATTAGTGAGACCAAAAGGCATGACCAGCCATTCGAAGGAGCCGTAACGGGTGCGGAAGGTGGTCTTCCATTCGTCTCCTTCGGCGATACGGACCAGATGGTACGCATGCCGGAGATCGAGTTTGGTATAGATCTTTGCACCGCTAGGGGCTTCAAGGAGGTCCGAGGTACGCAGGAGTGGATATCGGTCTTTCTTGGTAACTTTATTGAGACCTTGGAAATCGACGCAGAGTTGAAGGGAACCGTCTTTCTTTCGGACGAAGAGGATTGGAGCAGCGTGGGGGGAAGTGGACTGGCGAATGAAACCAATCCGCAGGTGCTCATCGATGAAATCTCGGAGAGTGCCCTGCTCGGAAGGGGAAATGGAATAGAGTCGTCCAATTGGAGGTTCAGCACCTTCTTCCAGATTGATCTTCAGATTGAAGGGCCGGTGAGGAGCTAGCGTGTCGGCGCGCTTCTTGCTGAAGACATCTACGAAGTCATGATACTCCTTGGGGACTCCGGAAAGATCGGGAGTCTCCTCGTCAGGAGTGTCGGAAACAGACGCCGAACGGGCGGAAAGCGACTGGAGAGAAAGGGCGAACTGGACTGACCCTTCAAGTTTGCACGCACGTTTGAAAGCAGCGGCATTTACGAAGGAAATGGCAGGGTTGACAAGACCGGGAGCGACCGGGGAAGCCGAAGGTGTCTCGGGAGGGTCGTCGGCAGAGCCGGAACGATCCTCGGACGGAGAGTCCTGAGGCGGAGACGGGGAGACGGAGTTTGACGTCGGGGTTGGCATCCTAGTGGAGTTAGTCCGGAAAGAGATGCTGCTCGAAGCCCAGTCAATCAACGGATTGCAGCGGGCGAGCCAGCAATGACCCAGTACTATACTACACGACGAATCCAACGAGGTTACGTAAAACGTATCGGAGGTGGTTTCACCCGAATCGAAGGTCAAGTCTAAAACTACGGAAGAGGTAATTACGGAAGAAGAAGAGCCATCAAATAAACGGAGAGAAATCGGAGGAACGGAATTTGTAGGTATTTTATGTTTTTCTACGAAAGAAGTATCTACGAAGCAATGAGTAGAGCCGGAATCGATAAGTACAGAGATATTAGACAGATTGTACGTAGAAAGAGAAACGGAAGGCATAAGAGAATTCGGATCGGAGAGAGCGGACGCATTGAGACGAAGCTCCTTAAGAGCACAGTCGGGCTCAACGCGACTCCCAGCCTGTGCTGTGCTGGAGTCGCACTCTATTTTTTCGCTTCCGGAGAAGCGGGGCCCGAAGTAGGAGCAACCGGAGTGGCCGTAGCCGCTCGGGCCTTCGAGGCCTTAGAGGTACTCTTCGGACACTCCTTGGCGGTATGCCCGGAGCGCCCACAGAACAAGCACAGTCCTTCTTTTAGGCGACGTTGTCGCTCCTTGGGGAGAAGCTTACCGTCCTTGCCTAATTTGGAAGAGATCGAGTCCAGAGTAGAGGAAGAAGACGATGAAGTCTTCTTATTGTTGTTTCCACCATTGGAGGAGGACCCAGAGGTGGACGGAGTAGAAGAGCCTTTGGACTTGCTATCGTCCTTAGGCTTCGAGGAGGAGCCGGAGTTGGTGGAGGAGGTGTTGGAGGGTTTCGACTCCTTATTACCGGAGCCCGAGGTGGAGGACTTGGAAGCCCTCGACAACTCGTCCTTGCGCTCCCAGTAACGGTGGTCGATCTGTTGCGCCATAGCGCGGAGTTCAGTGATGGTGTCGGGTTTGCCTTGACAAGAGATCTCGTCTTTGATCCGATCGGGGAGACCTAAATAGAAGCTCCGGCGGAGAGCTCCGTGGCCCCAGTCTCGGACCTGGCTTGCCAGACGGTTCCAAGCAACGATATATTTTGAGATGCATTGTCCGTCGGACATCCGAAGCTGCTCAAGGGCTGCCTCGGCGTCGGCGACAGGGTCGTGAGGCCCGAAGTTAGACTGCAACTCAAAGAGGAAAGAGGCCCAATGGTCCATCCAGAGGGGTCGGACTCCTGGAGCCTGAAAGGCCAGGAGGTCGGGCTCGAAATAATCAAGGGCGACACCTTTGAGGTAGGATTGGGCGAATGTAACCTTTGTACAATCCTTTCGGAACGTCTTCGGGTTAGCTTGGAACGTGAGTTCGCACTGTACGATAAAATGGCGGAGTTTCTTTGGTTCGGTCCCGTCAAACGGGTCGGGTTCTCGGACCTTAGGCTTAGCGCCTTCGGACTTGCGAGAACGGAGGGCATTGCGCGTCATAGATCTGATCACGCCTGCTAGTTCGACGAAGGGTTCGTAGGCTAGAGGGACTTGATTGGGGTTTTCATCAACGTCATTCCCGAACAACTCGTCGGTGTCCGGGGTCGAGTCAGAGGAGTCTGACGAAGAATCGGGATGATCGTCGGGCTCATTGGGATCATCGCCGCCGCCGTCGTCACCGCCCCCGGGGCCATCTCCTTGCCTGGGTCTAGGTGAGACGGGCACAGCGTAGGTGGGGAAGTCGTTCTCGGCGCCTTCCGTGTAGATTTGACGGGGTGTCATGAAGTCACAGGGCAAGGGCGTCAGAGGCGACAAGGTGGGGCATGAGCGAGTTGGAGCGGAGGAAATGGAAGGGAATTGTTCGGTTAGGACGGAGAACGTCCTTCCCGAGGTAGGGAGTGCAGAGGTGGGGGAGAAGCTTCCGGGAAGACCTCTAGAGCTGCCAAAGGCAGTCAGGAGGACTTCGTCACGGGTTCGAGGAGTCTGGGTACGGGTACGAGACATGATTGCAGAGGTTAGTAGATTCGACAAGGATCAGTTCGAATATACTGTCAAGTCCGGGTCTCCGGACCTAAGTCCGAGGGAGGCCGAAGGGGAATAGAGGAAAGTGGTCGGAGATGATACGGACGGAAGTCCGAGACAGAGAAGACGGAGGTCCGAGATGAGGACGTTGGCGCAGGATGTGTGTGTCGCGCCCTTGTCGAACTACGGTCCTCGGATTTCGGAGGTAAGGGAAAGTCGGAGTAGACTTAGATGTTTAACGTTAATATTCAAACTAAGGAAATACATCGGGGTACGTAGGGTTTATATACGAGGAACCCGATCGGAGTTCGTAACAAGGAATGGAGAGGATGAGTAACGGATTACAGATCATGACTAAAAGGAACGTGGGATGAGTAATCGCTCGGGACTGCGGAAGTCCTAAGCGGAGGCTGTGGAATAAGTACAAGGAACTACGTAAATAAAAAGAGTGGCAGTGTATCGGAAGTCCAATAGAGACAGAACAACTCCGAGGGTAAAAGCATCGGGATTGGTCCGGAGAAGGTCGGAGAAGAGAATGGGCGGTCGGGAATGGATATGACACTGACATGTAGTTATCTCTTCCTTCACTTGGTAAGATAATGTAGTTGATTAAATTTATGTATACTCTGTTGTTATATAGTAGCTGAATATAAATATGTTTGCTATCTACCTGCTCTGCTAGTATGTGTGATTATAAAAACTAGTATGTACCATTATTGGAAAACAGATCTCCAGTGCTTTCCAGAACTTCACAGAGTCTCCCAGAATCTCACAGAACCCACAGACACCACAGAACCCCACAGAACCCCACAGACTTCTCTGCCACTCCACAGAACTCCACAGAACTCCACAGAGCCTCCAGTACTCCCAGTGCTCCAGTCTCCCAGTTCCCCAGAGCCTCCCAGAGATTGACCTTCTGTCCAGTGCTATCCAGTGGTGTCCAGACTGGACCAGGCTGTGGCTTCTGGGACACTGTACAACACTGTCCAGTGCTGTCCAGAACAAAGTGATTTGCTGATGAGGTCGTCACACCCGCTGCCAACGCCCGGGCTTGTCATCCCCGACATTCCCATCCGTGAGCGTGATGGTACGTTGAGGCCGCGCAACGAGTCGTGGCGGGACATCGTCAAACACTGGACGGTCAGCGATCCAGTGCTCGGCCTCAGCACGCCCCTCCGCGACTGGCTGCCAGGGTGGATCCAGGACAGGAACCGTGTCTTCACCACCAAGTACTTTGAACGGTCCGTGATCGCACGCGAGTTCGTCGACATGTGAGTCTTCCCTTTCCTCTCCTTCTTCTCCTCTCCTTCCTCTCCTCTCCTTCTCCTCTCACCTCTTCTCGTGTTCGCCACCTCCGTCCTGACGATCGGTCCCTTCGCGCCCCCCACAGATACCAGTCGGACGAGGAGAAATTCCTCAAGGCTTACCCACAGGCCGCGAAGGGCCACACCGCCCTCCTCGAGGCCATCCAGGACGCACGACGGAGGCGGGGCGACAGGAAGACGCGTGCGCCATGCAGATGCCAGAGTTGAGAGAGGGCCATGAGCTCTTCGTCCTCGTCCTCGTCCT
>JBBPTK010000969.1:0-10231 GCA_038094135.1 Spongiforma cf. squarepantsii
TTGGAAACCGTTCTAGTATACACCTCCAGATGTCCAGTGAGTGTGGGGGATAAATGAAGAAAAGGTTCTGGAGATTTGTCGGGGGTATGGAATAACAGATATGGTGTATGAATTGATCCTCATCCAAATCGCGTGGAACTAGTGTAACACTGAGGAGACGGTGGGAGTCCTGTCCTTGGGGGGATATTTGTTCCGACACACTGAAGAACCAATCGTTGGAATCTAAATCGGGTTGAATGACCAGTGAACGGATGATCGGAACCGTAAACTCTGCATCACCAGGTGCGCTAAATCTTCGCGAGAGAAGAGGAAAGAGAAGTCGACCGTATGCATCATCTTTATTGTAAATTAGGTCTTCATCATATTCTTCCAACGTGAGTTGTGCCTCCATTTGGATGTTCACGCATGACAGGAACACGATAATTGTAGATAGTGGAGCAGCGATGGCAACATATGCAAGACAAGGTAAGTTGACCTTCGGAGCAGTGATATATGTTCCGCTTGAGAGTGTGTCTGCGGCGCAAGCAAGGGCGTCGTTAAGATCCAGATGAACGAGGGATGGCATACGGCCTAGAATGGTAAGGAACTCCTCCATGTCCAATGCAAATTGAGAATGAAGATCGTGAAGAATAAGCGTTGACAAACCGCTCAGCATGAATGAGTACCACGGCACGGAACAAGACGATAGCTTCAATGAACGGAGAGAGGGTGTATATCCTTTGAATGGCAACGAGGACGAGTCATGTATTGTTTTAAACTCACGTAACTCCAACTTTTGCAGGAGAGGGGCAGGAGCAGAAAGTAATTTAGAGACGAGCTGAGGACATCTGTTTGGGCATGGAAGGCGAAGAACAAGTTCTTCGATACGTTCAACATGGTCTGTCATTTGCTGGAAAACACGATGTGGTATCCCAAGTTCAGGATGGAGGTCTGTATTGATCTTCAACGGTGTCCGCTTCGATCTAGCCAACAGCACCTCCGTCCATTGCCAAGACGTCGTGAAAACGTAGGACCAAAGAGTGGGGCAATCTATTGCCACATTCCTCCAAAGACGACAAACGTATGAAATATTGACCCACTTCGGCACGCTCCGATCAGATGAATAGCACCTCCGAGAGTGATAGAAGTCGCGAGCGTAAAGAATAAATATAGTTGTCAGAGTCTCGATTGGAAGGCGATGGATGGGGATGAGGGAATTCCTTCTGGTGTAGAGGCTTAACAATGCCACCTTATGATCGGTGATCTCTTCGTCGATACGAGCAAGGTCCATAGCCCTGATGTTGTCTGTAAGTTTCCAAAGGGAATGACAATTAAATAGCATCGACTTGTCCATACAATGATGACGATGACGGACACGCTTATAGTGTAATTGGCTATGAGTGAAAGGGCAACGCTAGAGATTACGACGAATATGTAGAGCACTCAGTAAGTCGTAGGTGTTGGTAGGATCGATGGGCATGAGCACGGCAAACACCGAATCCGAAACGAGCGGCGCTTAAACCAAGAGCGCAGAGTGGGTCGCCGTCGAGCAAACCCGAGGGGTAACTAGTACTACTTACACTTGGTGAGTCTCTCAGCTTAACTTCACGCCCCGACGCCAACAAACGCTGGGCTCTGAGTCTAATCCCTCGCGAACTTGAAGCAGATAGTTTCCGGTTGCCTTCCACTTCTCCATTCCATTTCTCTGACAGTGTTTGATCATGTCTTTGTTATTTTTGTAATCGTTCAAAGGTCTCACTCAGAGTACAACCACCGGCAGCCGGCTCTCTCCGTATGCATGCTGTTGAGCCTGGAAATCCTTCCCGTCAGACCGCAACGAGCTCAGGGGCCATCATCTAAATCTTAACGACGCGAAGCAGCCGAACGAGACCGTACACCTCGCTGTCATGCGCGCGGTAGGCGTTCTCAAGGCTCGGCTGATTAACGGCAAGATGTAGCTGAAAGTCACCTTGTGGTGGTCGTTCCTTTGTTGATCTTGTCTGTGAAGCAGAGGATGGGCGAGGTTGTCATCGCATGTCAGTGAGTCCTATTGCATATTCGCCTCTCCATATTCGCCGTTTTACATACTTATTTTTCATTTCATCACTCGTTTGCGCGTCTAGTTCCCCCGAGCTCCAAACACCAGCATCTCATGGCCAGGTACAAGTCTTCTCGCACAAATGACTCCACTTTGTGGCATACACTCACGTCGTCATTTTCAAGAGAGGTGTTCTTATGACTTTTCAATCATCGAATTTAAACACAGGTACATAAACGGAGATTTTGTTATCTTGTTTCCCGTCACACTCACCTCTGCCGTTTTGTATAGGTATTCTCGCCTTCAATCTCACTGTAAGAAAAGTTGCTTAGTGACTCGGTACGCACATAAAGGTACCCTTCCATCTTGCCCTTTTCGTCGCGTTGAACATTGATTCTTGTCTGCATTTTCCAGATATGCGTGCAAAAACGTACCTGGGCAACCCATCCGCAAAGTTGGTGAATGATCTTGAGACGGTGGCCACTGAAAAGATGACACAAGGGTCACCCTTAAGGGTGACACTCGGGCGAAAATAGGATGTCGTAAACCAAGTTACTTCCGAGTCAACGCTGAACACACCTGCAGAATATCGAGCGACTAAGAATTGGTACCGAGATGCGACACCATTGTCAGTCTCCCATCGTCGCCCTGGATATATAGCATCTAGGAACGTATCCGAATTCCGTTGACACTCCATGAAGCCTTGACACGAGAAACTCTGGGCGGTGCGCTCCTTCCCTTGAGATGCATCACTCATTTGAATTGGTTTCTCCCCTCTTTTGAACGTCGGTGACGTGGTATGTCGAGCTCCCGGGGGCCTGGAAGACTTTAGGAGAGATCAGTTTGAGTTGCACGGCAGATGATGCCGTAAACAAGCCTGCGTTTTTACCACGTTTGTGATATGCATATCCAAGTTTTGATGGCTAGAAAGACATATTGTCGAGTCGTAGTCACCTTGCAGGTGTCGTGTCGAGAGTGGTGGAAAAGCTTGAATATCATTATGGCAACGAAGGGGGCCATTTATGATCAAGTGAAACGGGGTACTCGTTCAGTTAGGTGACTGTCCTAAGAAACAGGGAGAAACAAAAGAGAAAGGTCCTGACTAAAACACGCACGACGGAGTAAGGTAACTATTGGGCGAAAGGCCGTTGAGGCGAACGACCTATGGGAGCGCAGAGAGTGCAGAGACTGTACGTAGTTAGACTCCAGTCGAAGTGGAGCTCGCGCGATGTCCATAAAAGGAAATGTACACTAAGTAACGTAGTAAGGCCAGTCTATCACGCTAGTATCTGTCACGGACAGGCTGTATCTCCAACAGTAACTAGACAATTGGAATGGCATAATATACACCAAACAGTCTAAAGACTAGAACAAGGCATCAACTCCAGACCCTTCATCGTCATCAAAGGGCAAAACATTCCTGACCCTGTAACTGCCCCACTTAAAACCCACATGGTCGAATGTTAGATAGCAATTATCGTCCCGTACATAACAATCAGTCATGGTGAGCGAGCATCGAGGCTCCATACGAGTGGAAAGAGCGCCTCGCAGGCGGATCACATTACTCTTTGCAGATTCTCCGCGTTGTACCGGGATGGTAATGTTAAGCAGCTCCAACTCCTCCAATGATGGTACGAGCTTCAGATCGGGACCCGGGACAGCGTACTCGTCTTGCACATTGGCATGTGGAGTGGAAGATAGCAAGGTGGCTAAATCATCTGGGATGTCACCCCGCTCCAGTTTGATATACCGTAAGTTTGAAAACCGTTCCAGTATACCTTGCCAGAGGTGTGATTCGGGTAGGGGATTAATGAAGAGAAGACTTCGCAGGTTTGTCGGAGGTATGGATTGACAGATACAGTCTATAATGGCATCCATGTCAGAATCCGACGGCCACAGTGCGACCTCTAGGAGACAGTGAGGAGCCTGTTCTTGGGGAGATATTTGTTCCGACACGCTGAAGATCAGTTCGGTACTCGAATCAACCTCGATGGACAGTGAACTAATGATCGGAACGGCCAGTTCCTGATCACCAGGCGCGATAAATCTTGGTGAGAGAACGGAGAAAAGTTGCTCGTATTCATCAAGACCAGAATATTCGTCATCATATTGTTTCAGATAGAGCTGTGCCCTTGGTGGGATATTTACGCAGGACAGAAGCGTGACGATGGCAGAGAGAGGTGCAGAAATGTCCAGGTAACCAAGACAGGATAAGCTAATCCTCGGCGCAGACTGAGGAATGATATACGTTTCGCTTGAGAGCAAATCTCCGGTATAAGCAAAAGCGTCGTAAAGAGTCAGACGAACAAGGCACGGCGTACGACCCAGAACAGCAAGGAACTCCTCCACTCGGAACTGAAAGTCGGTAGGAATACTATGAATGCTGAGGGTCGTCAAACTGCTCAATGTGAATGAATGCCATGGTATGGAGCAGGATGATAGCTTCAATGAATGGAGAATCGGAGTATACCCTTTGAATGGTAATATCCCTGGGATATTGAATTCCGATAACTCCAGACACTTCAGCTGATGAGCGGGGGTAGAAATGAGTTTGGAGAGGAAGTGATCACTGAAGCTGAAGTCTTGAGCGCATGGCAGGTGAAGACAGAACTCTTCAGTACGCTCAATATGGTCCGCCACCCGCTCAAAATTACAATGTGGGTCTCCATCAAGAGTGAGCTTCGCAAATATCTTCAATGGGGCCTGTTTCGATCTCGCCAATAGCTCCTCTGTCCATCGCTGAGATGCCATGAAAACATAGGACCAAAAAGTGGGGCAATTCATCGACACATTCCTCCAATGATGGCATACGTATGATATGTTGACCCAACTCGGTACGAGTAAACCAGAGCTCTCGCCAAGGTAATGGATGTCGTGAGCGCAAAGGATGAATATGGCCGTAAGAGTCTCAGTTGGAAGGCGATGAATAGGGACAAGCGAATTCCATGGAGCGCAGATGTTCGACGGAACCATCCCGTGTTTCATGGTTTCTTCGTCAAAACGAGCAATGTCCATGGTCTCTATATGATTGATGGATGTAAGCTTCTAGAGGGAAAATGATTCACATCAACTCGTACACGCAGCAACAGTGATGACGACTGACCAGATTCAGGGAGAACTATTGCCAACAACGAATGAAATTATGGTTATTGCCAAAGGTTAGGATCAACAATGAGCGTATTTCTGACAGGTCAACGTTCAACGACGACGAGTAACTTGCGGGGTCAGCGGGACGAAAAAAGTGGCACTGCGGGACTGTACGGCATGCTACTTAGCCGAGGCCACCAGTTCTCAGAGGCGTCGTGACTCGTCACTAAACACCGAATTCAAATTTGGAAGATATTTTTCAAGCCAACATTGGTTTACTTCTCATTTACTAGCCAAGCATCAATTACACCCCGGTGAGGCGGTAGTGTCAAAGTTCAAGACACTTTTCCGGACTATCTTAGAGTCCGACTCCGCGGTAACATTATCGTAGTGAAAACCTAACTTTTGGTGCAAATGTGATCCCGACTAAGACACGTGCGACAGAGTAACTAAGGTAACTAGACGATCGAAAGGACACAACATGCAGTCAAAAGACTAGAATGCAACGTCAACTACAGATTCTTCATCATCATTGTCATAAAAGTGGAAAGTATTCCTGAACGTATCACCTTCCCACCAACCCTTGGAGTCAAATCTGAGATCGCCATGACCAGTCCGTACATAACATTCAGTCATGGTGAACGTGCATCGAGACTCCGTACGGGTGGAAAGAGCATCCTGCAGGCGAATCACATTACCCTCGGGGAATTCACCACTTTGTGTTGGAAAGGCAACATGAAGCAGCTCCAACTCCTCCAATAATGGTACCAGCTTTTGATCGGGACCTGGGACAGCATACTTGTCTTGCACATTGACATGCGGGGTGGAAGATAGCAAGGTGGCTAAATCATCTGGGATGTCACCTTTCTCCAGTCTGATACACCGTAAGTTTGAAAACCGTTCCAGTATACTTCGCCAGAGGTCTGATGAGAGTGAGGGATTAGTGAGGAGAAGATTTCGAAGGTTTGTCGAGGGTATGGATTGACAGATACTGCCAATCACTTCATCCTTGTCGTCATCTGACGGCATCAGTGCGACCACTAAGGGACAGGGTTCTTGGGGTGGTACTTGTTCCGATACACGGAAGACCAGTTCAGGATCTGAATCAGCTTCGATGGCCAGTGAACGAATGATCGGAATGGTCAGTTCCCGATCACCAGGTGCGATAAGTCTTGGTGAAAGAAGGGGAAAAAGTTGCTTGTATTCATCAGGGACGGAATACTCGTCATCGTATTGTTCCAGATGGAGTTGTGCCCTCGGCGGGATATTTACGCAAGACAGAAGCGTGACAATCGCAGAGAGTGGTGCAGTAATGTATAGGTAACTGAGACAGGACAAGTTGATCCTTGGCGCAGACTGAGCAATGATATATGCTCCGCTTGAGAGAAAGTCTCTGGGGAAAGCAAGGGCATCGTGGAGAGTCAGATGGACAAGAAGTGGCATACGACCCAGAACGGGAAGGAACTCCTGGACTCGTAATTGAAAGTCGACAGGAATACTAACAACGCTGAGAGTCGTCAGACTGTTCAACGTAAATGAATGCCATGGCGTGGAGCAGGATGACAGCCTCAACGTGTGGAGAGTCGGAGTACAACCTTTGAACGGTAATACCCCTGGGATATTGAATTCCGATAACTCCAGGCGCTTCAGCTGGTGAGCGGGGGTAGAAACGAATTTGGAGAGGAAGGGGTCACTGAAGTTGAAGTCTTGAGTGAGGCTGTTGGTGTACGGAAGGTGAAGACAGAGTTCTTCGGTATGCTCAATATGGTCCGCCACCCGCTCAAAACCGTAGTCCGGGTCCCAGTCAAGAGGGAGCTTTGCAAAAATCTTTAACGGCGCCTGTTTCGATCTTGCCAATAGTTCCTCTGTCCATCGCTGGGACACCATGAAAACATAGGACCAAAGAGCGGGGCAATTCATCGACACATTCCTCCAATGACGACATACGTATGAGATATCGACCCAACTTGGCACGAGCCTGAATAAACCAGAGCTCTCGCCAAAGTAATGGACGTCGTGAGCGCAAAGGATGAATATGGTCGCAAGAGTCTCGGTTGGAAGGCGGTGAATAGGGACAAGCGAATTCCGTCGAGCGCAAAGGTTTGACAGAACTACCCTGTATTTCGTGATTTCTTCGTCAAAACGAGCAATATCCATGGTCTCCATATCAACGCCTGTAAGCTTCCAGAGGGAAAACGATTCGCATCAACCTGTTCACGCAGAAACAATAACAACCAACCGGGGTCAGGCTCACTGGAGAGCTATTGCCAACAAGGAATGTCATTGCGGCTATTGCCAAAGGTTAGGGTCAATATTTACTTCACCATTATGAGTGTATTTCAGGTCAAACTTACGGGCACAACACGCGATGACGAGTAGCTTGTAAGGTAAGTTGAGATGAAAAAAAGTGGGGCTAAACGTACTACTGTACGGCAAACACCGAGGAATTCAAATTTCAGCATTCAGACGGCTATCAACAAGTAGTAGTACACCTTTGGAAGTTTGGATCCAGGACCTATGCGCGACGAGAATAAAGGAGGGCCATGTCAGGGGTGAAGTTGCACATCGCCTGGTCATGCAGTTGAACCATGCTTCCTCGTCTACATAAATCGTCGTCATTGATGACTCATCGATCTTTGAATCGCTGACTCAGAAACAACTCTTCGTCCTTTCGAGCCGACTCGGAGACCGCTTCCTAGAAAAATAATTCATACTTATGTGCAAAGATATACTTAATCCCGAAGTCAGCGAGACCCATTTAAACACTGAGGGCAAAGTGAGGTTCCTTGCCAGCGTACCGTGCACTTCTGTGTTGGTATATCCCACCATTTAGTCGAGGACCGTTTCACTGTTTACAGCATCGAACGTTGAGCATTAACATCGAATCCTGTCAGTATTTCCTGGGATACATCATGTAGAAGGATATCTGTCAATGTACCATAAACTTGAGTTTGGGAGAATATCAATTTGGAGAGGAGTGCTCAATGACGCTGCCACAAGGAACACAAGAATTATGACGAAGATGGCAGTGAAGGGACTGGAGACCACGTTTCAAACGATACACGAAATAATAAATTATGGTGTACACAGAACTACTGAAAAGACTCGAAGGAGCATGAGGTGCGGTGATTGTTACAAGAAGTCCACGAAGACTTCGGATCCTTCTCCATTTCTACCATCGTCGTCATATTCTCCGTAATCTTCATCACCATCACCAGCACTATTATCATCACTGCCAACAATGTGCGACTGCGAAGCAACCCTGAATGTCCCACTCTCCCACCAACCGATCAGTTCAAAAACCTTGAGTGTGTAACGACGATCACTCGGCATGGGACATTCCGTCATGATGAGCTTGCATTGAGACTCCGTACGGGTGGATAGTGCATCTTGCAGGTCAACCACGTCATCGTCCGCATTTCTCAAGGTAACGTCATGCAGCTCCAACTCCTTCAATAGTGGTACCAGCTTCTCACAGAGACGCCCATCATATGGAGTATAGGAGAGCAAGGTGGCAAAATCGTTAGGGAAGTAACCTTCTTCCAGCTTGATGCACCGTACGTTTGCGAACCATTCCAGTATACTCTGCCAGAGGCTTGACGAGAGTGGGGGATTAGTGAGGAGAAGAGTTCGGAGATTCGTTGGGGGGATGGAACGACACATAGCACGGATGACTTGATCCTCGTCGATATCGATTGGCAACAGCGTGACTTTGAGGGGACACTGAGGATCTTGTTCATTTGGGGATATTCGTTCCGATGCACTGAAGATCAGCGTGGTCGGATGTATATCGATTTCAAAGATCAGTGAACGAATCACCGGAATGGTGACTTCCAGATCACCAGGCACGCCGAATCTTCGTAAAAGAAGGGAAGAAAGCTGAGTATATTCGGTAAGGGCGGGAGGAGGGTTGCTGTCGCAAACTTGCTCCAGAATTAGTTTTGCACTCAGTGGGATGTCTACGCAAGACAGGAATTCGACAATGGCAGAAAGAGAATCGGCGATCGTAACGGAAGCGAGACAGGGTAAGTTGACCCTCGGACTCGGAGTGGCATATGCATCGCTTGGGAAAAAGTCACGGGCGCTGGCAAGGGCATCGTCAAGATCCAGATGTACCAGGTATGGTATACGATTCAGAGTGGCAAGAAGCTCCTCCATTTCCAATCGAAATTCTGAAGGAACATCGTGAAGAGTAAGGGTTGTCAAACCGCTCAACGTGAACGAATCCAGCGGCATTGAACATGATGACAATTTTAATGTGTGGAGGGCCGGAGTACATCCACTGAATGGCAACCAGGAGGAATCCATGTCCATTTCAAAATGTGATAACTCCAGGTTTTGCAGGCGAGGAACTGGGGTGGATAGGAATTTGGTGAGGAAGGGAGGACTAAAATCTTCGTCAAGACTATCCGAGTCGTCCGAGTCGGTGCATGGAAAGTGAAGACAGAGTTCTTCGATACGTTCAATATGGTCCATCATTCGCCGAAAGAAGTGACGTGATATCTTTTCCAAGTTTGCATTGATCTTCAACGGTACATGTTTCGATCTCGCCAGTAGTTCTTTTGTCCAGCACCGAGACGTCACGGAAATGTAGGACCAAAGAGTGGGGCAATCCAGCGCAAGATTCCTCCAACGACGGCATACGTGTGATATGTCGACCCAACTCGGCTCGCAGTCAGGGTTCTCGGAATAATAGAGATCGCGAGCGCAAAGGATGAATATGTTTGTAAGCGTCTCGGTTGGAAGGCGATGAATGGGGACGAGGGAGTTCCGTCGGGTGTAGAGGTTTAACCTGTGTACTGGTCTCTTCATCCGTACTACGAGCAAGGTCCACGCTTGTTGTGTTCAAGCCTGTACTAACTGTGGCCGGAGGGGGACCGAATGTCCATCAGTAAACTTACACGCGTCTATTTGCGTCTATTTTCGTCTAATTTCGGCTCGGCCGTCTCGCCACACTCGCTAAGCACCGCGAGACACGCCGAGACGAATAGCATTACGAGACGCTCCTGGCCATAGCGTCTGATAATCTCACTTGTCGATTTCAAGCTGCATTGCCAGCACCACCCTCACCACACAACTTCCGCCTGCCCACAACCCATTTATTTCGACCTCCATATCAAAAATGTC
>JBBPTK010000970.1:0-10221 GCA_038094135.1 Spongiforma cf. squarepantsii
CTTGAAAGATGCCAATTTTGAGCCAAAAATGGCAAAACAGCCCAAAATTGACATCTTTTAGGGCTCATATCTCAAGATCCAAGCAGGCAATCCTTGTAATTCTTTTTGCAGCCTATATTCAATTAACTAGGACTACATTTCTTTGACTGGGGGCAAGTTCTGAAAATCATTATTTTTAGGGGTCAAAATGACACCCCCTCAGTATTTTGTACATAGCACAATCAAAACTACAAATTATGATTTTCTGATTCAGCCATAATATAGAGGAGTTCATTCTCTACATTTCACTCTCTGACATCATAAGAAAATATTGTGTTGTTGTTGAGATATCAACAAAATGAACTTGTGCAATACATACTTGAGCCACTGTATAGCGGAAACAGTGTCAAATCTATGCACTTGAGCATAGAAGCGAGCTTGAAGAAGTTGAGAACGTCCTACATCGACATTTTTTTACGTTCATTGGTGGGATTGGGAGACTTCCATCGAGGAAGTTATGAACGGCCTTTATGCACTTGTCCAGCGAGGAAAGGTGCTTTACCTCGTGGGTCCCGGGCGTATACATGCTGGTGTCACTCTTCAAAACTTGCATTTTTAGGGTATATCCGATACCCCTGCCTGGGTGGTCGCACAAGCGAATCAGTATGCTCGAGATCACGGAAAGACACCGTTTGTGATTTATCAAGGTCAATGGAATATCATGGAACGCTCCTTTGAGCGAGATATCATTCCCATGTGCAAAGCCCATGGTAATGTTTTCCATCTTGACGCACCGCTAGCATGACCACTCACAACCTCGCGCAGGTATGGCTTTAGCTCCGTGGGGCGTACTAGCAGGTGGAAAAATCCGTAGCGACACGGATGAGGAGAAACGTGCACAATCGGGAGAGAACGGTCGCACCTTCTTCAGCCCCGAATGGAAGCGAAACGAGATGGAAAGGGCCATCAGCGCAGCGTTGGCCAAAGTTGCCAATGAAGTGGGGGCAAAGCACGTCACTGCCGTAGCGATCGCGTATGTTATGCAAAAAACACCGTATGTCTTCCCCATCGTCGGAGGTCGCAAAGTGGAACACCTTGCGGCTAACGTTGAGGCGCTCGAAATCGTGCTCACTCCAGAGCACATCAAGTACCTGGAGAGTGTCGTTCCGTTCGATCATGGATTCCCGATGAAGCTTTTTGTGAGTTGACCCTCTTTGTTTCTTTTTTTTCGTTCTGAGCAAGCTTGGCATGCAGGGCGATGGCACTGAATATAACATCGCAGAGAAAAATACCGCTTATATGGAGAAGCAACCTGCCCCTCGTCCAATCGTTCCAGACCTTTCTTGAATGTACGACATGCGGCGAAAAGGCTGGGGGTTTTCGGGTCAAAGCTTGTATAGTATACACAGTATGGGAGCTGGACACATGGAATGGTACCAAGTCGGTTATGTACGAGTCTTCTGTGATATATATTTCTCTCCATTGATCACGCAACGCGTGGATGTCATCACACTTTTCCTTTCTCAACCTCTTGTGACAAGATCACGTTTACTCCTTCGCATCCAACTGCGATGGAACTCAAGCTTCGAATTCAGTCAGGTTCAGTGAACTGAATGGCATCGATGTCCCTCCATTTACTTGGATATCATGCGAGAGCTTGCGTAACCGGAACAGGATTCTTGATGCGAGTACGCTATGACTCGTTAACTGCAGTCTTGACCAGTCAAATATCCAATAGGAATAGTAATGTGGATAGGGATCAGTTGAACTAATCATCGTGGAGGGTTGACGCACATTTCTAGCATGACACTATACTGTGTCTGCGTACAACATTCAGCTTGGAACTGCAATGGCATGATTAAACGACTGACGGAAGCCGCGAGATGTGTAGCGACATTGGCGGCAGTAATAACTGTTAAGGTCGCAATGATTAAATCGTTCACCGTGGTATGGGAGACGGTATGCATGTAGAGACGATGAAACTCACGGATGATGCAAATGACATAGAATAAACCATCGTAGAAGAGCATGTGCGCGAGCGACTTACGGACGTGAAATTGTCGATGCTCGCGATATTGCTTATACCCCATGAGAATTAGTATTGCTGGAAATATAGATTGGTTGCCAGTGAGGACTTTTCTATGATGGTACTACGGTATTACTCACCAACCTCAAAGGCTAAGATGAAAATGTACGGAAGGGCAAGCTCTTGTTTTGATGACAGGAAGCAGCTGGATAACGCAACTGTACAGCAACACAGATGTCCGAACCAATCATGCAGCTAAGGGTAACCCACTCACAACCAGGCAGAAGATCGAGTCCTGGAGCCAAGTAAATTACAAGGGCACCTACACAAACGAACTACGCTTACACGAATCAGTCTAGTATGCGCGCGTACGGCAATGCAAATATTCATACCGTGAGATACATGGAAAGACCATAAAGTACTCGTTTGTCTGCATTCCAAAAGGCGTACAATCGAACAATCAAGAGTGCTGTGAGATGTTGGATTAGCCGGTGCGTTTAGGACGATTGATCACAACCACTTCCCTTCAGAAGCGCCAATAACCATTATGACAGCAATTGCAGTCACGATGGATACTTGAAAATATGGCTGTCGATACCGACTTAGTACTGATGTTTGCGAAAGTACCCACTGCGTTCTTCTTCATGAAATTTGCAAGGCTATATAACATAACGTCAAACCAAATGCATCCGGTCATACATGGTCCCTTTACCATCCAATTCGACCAAAGAGCTGCTAGTAATTTGGCGAGATATAAAGAAATTCAAGTTATTGACTGACCATGTGCTGCAAGTCCCGTTCCAACGAATGGTACATATCTTGATATCGTGAAAGTGATTCGTACAAGGTCCCATGGCCTCCCCCATATCCAACGTATCTGAAACTGTGAAGAAGCGCTCAAAACCAGGCCTGGAAAACCATTGATACCTCGTCTTCCATGGTAATCGTATAATCGAAAATCTGGTAGAGGGATAAAACAGATATGCATCTGCGGGCAAGGTATTCGTACCAAGATGGCAATTCCAGCAGCTGTGGTGATAGGTCAATGTGTACAGCGAACAGTGCAATGCATCGACCATAGCATACCATTGAAATACTGTTTGGGTCACGAAAATTAGCATCGAGAGATAGGTGAGGATAACCAGAAAGAACCTTGGATATCTGCAAACCATCCATCTGAGAGATGGTGAGCTCGGACATGTTTCTCGAAAGATGTAGTGGATTGAAAAAGTTTATGGCTTTATGGCTACTTGAAACCGCCCATGGTTGGATGGAGAAGGACGGCCAAGATGACCTGTGCAGGTTCTTCCCATGCACATGCGGCACATCAGAAGAACATTTCCAATCAGCATCAGAAGCCTGCCTATTTCATAATTTTGCTACCAGTGGGGCACGTGAGATGGGCGGGGGCGGGGGGCGCCGCCGGCTTAGACGCTGCAAAATAAAAACATTTCTGCCTACAAAGTAAGGGAAGAAAAACCCAACAGAAACGGCAGCCAACCTACTAATCGAAATCTTACCATTGAGTATCTGTTGCTGTTGTGATAAACAACCTCTTGACTTTGCAGGAAGATCAGTCATTCGAAATTAGTCGAACACAGCGTGATGTCGCCCAATACCAGCATTGATGGTGAAACATGCTGTGGTTATTCCAGTGATGGATAACAATTGCTTCCACAGGTTGACCTCCTATCGTAATGCTTGCAACCCCAAGGGGATCTTGACTCATTGCTTTGAATCCCTCGAGCATACCACACATCAGAAAAGACCCATCAATGTTTGACAGAAAGCTACCCCTTCTCTGATGACCATTCCGACAAAGTTATTGGTCTGCCAGGACGACCCTTCAAGCCGAAGTGGTTTGTCAATGTACACCCAGTCGACAAAGTTATTCAAAGTAGCATGCCAATATAGCAGTAAGCTCGGTAGCCAAGGTGGTTCCGAAGTAGGGGTGGCTGTAAGGAATAAGGTAGAACCCTTTTGACATTAGAATAAAGCTTTCAATGCATATGAGATTGCCAAGGTGCTGAGAGCAACGCGATAATGAGGATCCGAAGTTGTTCCGCTGCTTTTTGTACTTGAAGCGTGTTCGGACGAAACCGATTTTACTTGTGTGTGACAGTTAACGTAACACTTAGTAAGCCGAGCGTGTCTACGAGTCACAGACTTTGCTTGAATATCAATCACTGCCGTACGTACCAGGATTCCTGAAGGTTTACTTATATCAATTAGCGAACTCGCCTTTCCCCAGATCGTAGACTGTGTCATTTCTGACCTCTCTCCTAATACTTAGTCTCGTACGAACCCAGACAGTTCTGTTGACAGCTGAATTTCAAATTGCGCTGCTCAACAACAATTTAACGCTCCGTCGCACATATCCGACGGGTGGGTACGAGACTACGAATCCGTATGCTCGCGATCACGAAAATACACCGTTGGAAACGAAACGAGATGCGAAATCGTCAGCGCAGCATTGGCCAAGAGTAGCGTAAAAGCACGTCACTGCCATAGTGATCGCGTATGTTACGCAAAAAACGCCCCATGTCTTCCCTATCGTCGGAGGTCACAAGGTGGAACACCAAGTTACGGCCAACATCGAGGTGCTCGAAATCATACACACTCCCGAGCAGATCAAGTTACAAGTACTCGAAGAGTGTCGTTCCGTTCGATCGTGAGATCCCGATGAAGTTTTTGAGAGTTGTCTCCCTTTTTGTCGTTCGTTCTAGGCAAGCTGGGCATGGATAGTGCCGGAAACACTTATGGCTTTACGGTTATCTGAAATCACCCGTGATTTGGCGGTGAAGCTTAAGGTTGACGAAGATGACCTATGCAAGTTCCGCCCGTGCACATGTGGCACATCAGACAAACATTTCCGCCCAGGAACTTCTGGCGGTCACACTGCCAATAAAAACTTTAACTTTTCTGCAAATGAAGCAAAGGAAGAAAAACCTAACATGAACGGCACGTCGGCAATTAACCTGCTAATCGAAATCTTACCGTTGAGTATGGGTCGCTGTTATGATAAACAACCTCCCAACACATGCTGCTTGACGTTGCAAGATCAATCATTCGAAATCAGTCAAAGACAGCAGGACGTCGAGTCGATCAATACCGGCCTTCATAGTGAAACTTGTTGTGGTTCAAACCACTGTAATTCCGGTTTGAAGTGGCCAGAGAGTGCTTGCGTGGGCGTGACGCAGTTTGCATGCGTAGGAGATTTGGACTTACGCGTATCGTCTGTTGGCACATTTTCGCGAGAACATGGGATACTTACAATCGAAAGCTGCATGCCTTTCAAATGTCCCATGTATGGATGACCACTCGACTTTTTTGTGACGTGTCAACCGCTCGTCTATAGAAAAGTTTAAAGCACCAACCTTATCCTGTTCTCACGCTGAAAACGACGCCACAGGCTCGCCCAGACTGTCGTCATTGCACAGCGGGTTGAGATAACCCTTTCGGACGAATAAGAGAGTCATAAGGGAAACGAAACAATCCAAGCATACGTGAACATACATGCATCCTACCCATGACGTTAATCCTCAGATTGCCTTGCGGGTTAGCGCTATGTGTCTTCGGTGAAATTCTGGATGAAATGACTCAGAGAACCTTTCTGTGGTAAGTAGGGACAGATGGAGCACCAAGCTGCTGTTAGTGTGCCCGCGATTTCTACGACAGCCAGTCACAGGGTTCAACTTAGACTGACGAAACCATTCAACGCGGGCGCTGTCCAGGTCGCAAAGTGGAACACCTTGCGCCCAATATCGAGGTACTCGAAATCATGCTCGCTCCAGAGTACATTGATCAAGTACTTGGAGAGTGTCGTCCCGTTTGATCATGGGTTCCCGATGAAGCTTTTTGTGATTTGTTCTTTTTTGTCGTTCTGAGCGAGCTTGGCATGCAGGGCGACGGCTCTGAGCATAACATCGCATAGAAAATATTGTTTATATGGAGAAGCAACCTGCCCTTCGTCCAATTGTACCAGACCTTTCTTGAATGTATGATATGCAGCGAAAAAGCAGGGGTTTTTCGGATCGAATCTTGTATAATATATTCAGTATGGCAGATGGACATATGGAACTGCACCAAGTTGAGTATGAACCCGTTGACTGCTACGGGTCTTGTACGAATTGCACTTTCCTTCGTCAGCATGTTGTAACTGACAGATACAGGATGACGCATCGACGTTTATTCCTTCGGATCCAACTACGATGGAACTTGAGCTTCAAATTCATTCGTATTCAGTGAACTGAATGGCATTGATGTCCCTCCATTTACTTGGACATCATGCGAAATTTTGCGTAACCGGAACATAATTCTTGCTGCAAGTACGCTATGAGTCGCTATCTGCGGCCTTGACCACGGATAGGGATCAGCCGATAGCAATAATCAGTCATCGTGGAGGGCTGACACACATTTCTAGCATGTCACTATACTGGATCTGTGTACAATGTTCAGCTTGGAGTTGAAATGGCATGGTTGAACGACTGACGGGAACCGCGAGACGTAAGGCGACATTGGTGGCAGTAAAAACTGTTAAGATTAAATCGTTCACGATGGTACGGAAAAAAGTATGCAAGTGGAGACGATGAAACTCACGGATAATACAAATGACATAGAACACGCCATCATAGAAAAGCATGTGTGCGAGCGATCTGCGGACGCGAAATTGTCGATGATCGCGATATTGCTTGTACCACATGAGAATCAGTATCGCTGCAAATATGGATTGGTTTCCAATGAAGACTTTTCTATGATGGTACTACGATATTACTTACCAACCTCAAAAGCTAATAGGAATATGTACGGAAGGGCAAACTCGCGTTTTGATGTCAGGTAACAACTGGGTAACGTCACTGTGGAACAGCACAGGGTCTACGAACCAGTCACACGGGTGAGAGCAACCCACTCACAAGCAGGCAAGAGATCGAGTCCTGGAACGATGTAAATTGTAAGGGAAGCTACACAAAGGAGCTACGCTTACACGATCAGTCCAGTACGCACGAGCATAACAATGAAATATTCGTACCGTGAGATAGATGATAAGACCATAAAGTACTCGTTTGTCTGCGTTCCAAAAAGCATACGTTCGAACGATCAAGAGTGCTGTGGGATATTAGATTAGCATGTGTGTTTAAGCCAATTGATCACGACCACTTCCCTTCAGAGGCAATAATAGCGATCACGTTGAATACTTGATAATATTTCTGTCAATACAAACCGAGCACTGATGTTTCCGAGTCGGAAAGTACGCACTGGTTTTTTCTTCGCCAAATCTGCAGGGCTATATAGCATAATGTTAAGCCAAATACAGCTGTCATACGTAGTCCCGTTACCATCAAATTTGACCGAAAAACAGCTAGTAGTTGTTAGGTGAGATATAAAGAAACTCAAGTTATTGACTGACCATATGCCAAAAAACCCATTCCAATGAATGGCTCATATCTCGATATTGTAAAAATGATTCGTACGAGGTCCCATGGCCTCCCCCATATCCAACGTATCTGGGATTATGATTTAAGAAGCCCTCGAAACCAGGCCCGGAAAACTCATCAGTACCTCGTCTTTCAAGGTGATAGTGTAATCAAAAATCTGGTGGAGTGATGAACAGTCATGCGTCTGAAGGCAAGGTATTCGTACGAAGATGGCAATTCCAGCGACTGCAGCAATAGGTCAATGTATACCGCGAACAGTGCAATGCATCAGCCGTAGCATACCATTGAAATACTGTTTATGTCACCAAGATTAGCATCGAGAGCCTGGTGAGGACAACCAGAAAGCACTTTGGATGTCTGCAGACCGTCCATCTGTGAGATGGTAAACTCGGACATGTTGCTTCCAGCATGCAGTGGACAGTGCTAGGAGTAGTATTTTATGGCTTTATGGTGACTTGAATTCACCCGTGGGGCGGAGAAGGATGACCAAGATGACCTGTGCAGGTTTCGCCCGCATATGTGGCACACAAGGAGAACATTTCTGGTCAGGAACTTCTGGCGGTGATACTGCGAATAAAAACATCTCTGCCAACGAAGTAAGTAAGGTACTAATCGAAACCTTACCGTCAAGTATTGGTCGCTGTTATGATGAACAACCTTCCAACGCATGCCACTTGACTTTGTAGGAAGATCAATCATTCCACGTCATGCAGTACCGGCGTTCGCGTTGAGACTTGCTGTGGCTCAAACCACTGTGACTCCAGTGATGGATTATATTTGCTTCCATCGGCTGACCTCCTATCATAACACTTCCAACTCGGGGATCTGAGACAGAAAGAGATAATGAGTATGTACAGAGAAGCCCTGACGTTACATGGGACACGAAAATTGTTCGCATCCCTACCCTTTGAATCGAAGGCCTTATGCCAACTCGCACTTCTCGCTGAGGGGTGATTTCAATTGCTCAATAGATATTGGTCGGCTACAAAGTCAAGGGCACCCGGAATTGGAAAGTCCGGCGAACATATGCATCGAGTATAGCCATGGCGGAACGATCCGTCGGGATATTACGAGTCAGTTAGAGGTCTGGATGGAAAAAAAAAAGATCGATTGATACAGTAAGCATGACGCACCGCCTTTCAAAGAGGGTGACCAATCTAGATGTTTCGAGACGTCGACTCATCTCTTCCTTGATAGATGTCGGCTTGTTAATCTGTGATTGATGTCTTATCCTGTGCAAAAATGAAGACTCTTGACTCGAAACGGAATCTCTAATCGGATGAACAACTATCTTAGCCGTAGATGCGGCGCGACGGTGTCTCACAAACAGCGTCGACGCGTAGAAACCTTGTGTCAGACTCGAAACAGAAATTGCCTCGCGTGAAGATATCCTACGGGTGGATTTTTTCACCACGTGAAACAAGATAAAGGTATTACCCACGGGCAACCTGAACAGACAGATACGAGTGTTTCATGCCAAATGTACAGCGAAGATATGAAAAAGTCTATCTTCTAAACATGACATGAACGAGTTCCCAAGGTTAATCAAATGGTCAGCCTTGAACAACCTCGGGAACTCATTAACTCATCGCTTTAAACCCCTCACGCACACCACAGATAAGAAAAAATCTATCAATGTTTGGACAGAAACTCTAAAAGCTTCCGACAGAATTATTGGCTTGCCAGGATGACCCTTCAAGCGGAAGTGATTTCGTCAGTATACAATTAGTCAACAAAGCTGCTCAAAGGGACATACCAATAAGCTCCGTAACAAATGTAGCTCGTCGGGGTGGCTGCCAGGAATAAGATATAGCCCTTCTGACGCTAGAATGAAGTTTTCAATGTCTGTGAGGTTGCCAAGGTGCTTAAAGCAACGCGATAATGAGGATCCGAAGTTGTTGCGAGACTCGCCCGTCAAAACTGGCAGAGCAAGCCACCCTGAATAATACTGAGATGGATAGGCCAAACCATATGAAACCGCTGAGACGCACCAGTATCGCGATACACCGATATCCTTCGATATCGAAGAGATAGGCTTTACGATATCTATCAAAGTGACTGAATCAAAGGAAGGTGATTAAAAGATTTTTTTTTTTAAAAAAGGTGATGTGAGGCAGTGCAGTACTTGTCTCTATGCCTAAGTCTGGGCAGGGTGGTGGCCCAGGTGTGCTTCATGACGAGAGTGTGAAGCAAGAAAAGGAGGTAACTCCGACGCGTTGCTACACATATATGAATTGTGAACATTACGTAACGATTTCTTTACTCCGTTACGCGAACTAAAGTCCGACAGGGTGACTTGAGTTCGACCTTGCTATCCAAAATTGCTCAAGTGTAACAACTCGAATCAAGTAGAGCAGGATCAGAAAGACATCCTATGGTCATAACGACAATTGTCACTGCTTTCAAGACAATCAATGACGGTATGATGTGAGTGCAGAGATGATGCGAGGCGAAACACCCATCGAAATGCCGGTCTACAAACTGACAATCTGTTTTCAGCTCGTTTCCTCGGTGACCCATATTGTGCATAATGCGTGGTTGTCTACATATGATCATAACTCAAGTACTCCCCTCAGCGTTTTTGACGGCAGCTTCTGTATGCTTCGCAACCTGGTCGATTTCGCCCTATCTAGCCCACTTCCAGTCCCGCCCCGCCTCGTGCTCATCACCTTAACGAGTGTCCTCCGAGGTACATCGCTATGTTCTCCTAAATCGGCTTCGCAACAACTGAAGGACGACGATGACCCAGAAGGTTCAGTTGGCGCATGCGATGCAGCCGCT
>JBBPTK010000971.1:0-10216 GCA_038094135.1 Spongiforma cf. squarepantsii
CGCATTGCCATTGTGTTCATTGCAGTGCGAGGGTCACCGGGGGTGAATGCTATGGGGGGGGGGGCAAGGATTGCTGCATCTTTGTCATCGTTGTTGTTGCGTTTATGCGAGGGTGAGCATGAGGGGGTGGATGTGAGGGTGGGATAGGAAGGGGGAAGGGGCAAGATGCCATGGGCGAGTCCGACCACAGGGGCCATCTTTCTAGATATATCTCATCTTTGCCAAATATAAGTTCATCTAACCTCCCGAACCAAATAAACTTGGTTCATTCCCAGTTCAGTCACAATGAAGTGTCACCTCTGTGAAGTCACTTCACCTCTGCAGCAACGCTAGCGAGAGGAGACGTGTGTTTGCATAGATAGGGCGACTCAACAGTGCCCTCACGCTCTCACCTTCCCCACTCCCGTTCTTGCTGTTAGTGCAGAGCGTCCTCATTGTCATCACCCTCGTTTTTAGCATCATGGTGCTTATTACATCAGCAAACTAACACTTTTCATTAGCCAAGGCTCCAGCTTCTCACACCATTTAGCCGAGCCCCACTGTAGCACAACCTGCACCAGCCCCAATCCAGCTTGGGGCTATCTGTGTTACAGCAAGTTTGGCTTGGGACCATCTGTGTTATGGCAAATTCGGCTGGGGATATCCGTGATACAGCAAATTTGACAAACATAAAAACTAGTGCTACTTGTACTACTGGAAGTGTGAACAAACGTGCAACGCCTAGTGTTTTAAAGTCCGGTCCAGTCTGGTTTTTTTTGTCCAAATTAGGCAACCGGACCGAGACCGGTCCAAAGGGGATCCAAAAACCTCACAACCAGCAACTGGACCAATCAGGACCGGTCCTAATTCAGCCTACAAGGCAACTGGACCGATTTGGACTGGTTGCGACCGAAACCGGTTCGCGCGCCCCTTTCCCGTGGGAAGTCTGCTTAGCGATGGCTGTACGATAGTTAGATAAGACTCTAAACTAATTTTCCATCAAATAATCTCGCAAATCGACCGAGAAATGGTCGAGATATGATTATTTTCGGCCGACATGTCATTTTTGAAGAGTATATTTTTGTATTTCAGTCATATCTGGCTCAAAAAAATTCAGAAAAATGCGGGAAAATTACGGAATATTACTATATATGGTAGTATACATAGGGGGTGGCTGTACACCGGTTGCGACCGGTTGCAACCAGTTGCAACCAGTTGCCTAAGGTTCCACCAACCCAGGCAACTGCAACTGGACTGGTCAGGACTGGTTGGCAACTGCAACTGCAGTCCAGTTGCGATCAGTTGCAGGTCCAGTCCAGTTGCCAGTTGCGCTACCAGTTGGCAACTGGACTTCGAAACACTAGCAACACCCACATTGCATGGTGCCATGTGTTAGTCCAAAACTACACCAAGGGTGGCAGGAAACGGTTTCGGAGATGTCAAATTTAGATCTATCGAATCTACAAATAAATGGACGAATTGAGCGGGAACTATGAAGAAAGAAAAATGGCGCACCTCCAACTGGGTCACAACATGACAAATAAGATTCACTCCTGACATGCTCATGAGCAACAGAGTAGCCATTCTGTCTGATAGTGAGACGGACATGGCCAACAAGTTCACCCACAGCATGGAAATCATCTTGAGCATTCTCGAGAGTCAGCTGATTGAGTTGTAACATGATGGTGTTGTGATGAACAATCTCGTACGCAAGATCCTTTCACATACGAGAAATTAAACAATCACTTCGCACAGCCTCCAAAAGGAGGTATGCCTCCATGCTGCTACGAGGAGGAGGGACAATATAGCCAATGTGTGGATTTGATGCAAATATATTCGTGCTGCATGGCTAGAAAGTGTTAATGCGGATTTTGTTTTTGAATTTGCTGATGCAGAGCTTACCACTGAGCATGATGGCTGGTGGAGATCAGCTCCCTCATCACAAGAAAGCACACCAAGAGAATCTTTTTCGTCAGACTTGGAAGGAGGACTGGGATTGTGTTGGGTCGAAGGCTGCCAATGGTATACAGGGGAAATCATGTCACGGTGGAGCCATATGTATGGTCCAGGTAGTGTTTTAAGGTCTGGTTACATAACTGCAAAATAACTGAAACCGGACCAGAACCGTAACCGGTTATGAGCGCTGACAGGTCCGGTCCAGTTACGGTTACAGATAGGTTACAGTTAAGGTTACAGTAGATCTAGAAAATCTTGTAACCAGTCGGAAACCAGTTATAACCGGTTATATTGTGTAACTGATATTGGTAGTAACTTGATTTTCCCTGATTTTATGGTATTTTTCCGTTTTTTTTTCGGCCAGATATGAGCTTGATATCAAAACACCCCCTAAAATCTTAAAAAGCTCATATCTTCATCGTTTTTGTGCCGGATCTTTCGATTTCTAGATGGATAGATAGCCCCTATGCTGTACTAAAGTCGACTCCGCCATTATTAAGCGTGATTCCCACGTCCACATATGGTAGGAATTTATCAATATGACATCACCGATTTTGACAAGCAATATTAAAACGCTTCAATCTCGCCCGTTTCTCGGCCGATTGTTCTAAAAATTTGATAGATAGGTAGCCGACGATGTATACCAAAGTCGATTTCTACAATACTAAGCGTAAACTACGGATGCGGCGGTGTGCGATCAGTTATAAGATAAAACCGGTCAAAACCGGTCACATAACTGGGTTGTAACCGATTGTAACCGGTTCGGATCAGTTCGGTCCGGTTACAGGGGCGATCGGACATTTGTGTAACCAGTTACGGTTATGGTTACAGCCTCTGGAGCCCAAAAACCGGACCGAACCAGACCTTAAAACACTAGGTCCACTGGGAGAAAGGTGGAATTTTTCATCTGATTTGAAGCGATTATCTTGCGGCAGCACTGACATGGCCAAAAGAGCAACAGGATTGCAGATATACTTTGGGAGGGATTTTGAGCAACGAGGATGGTGGACGGGCAACTTAGTGAGGCAAGTTATGACCTTATGCGATGAGTCTTGGCATCTTCCCACAGCTTACTCCGACTCAAAGCGATTAACTCCATGCAACACAGAGAAACCACTTGGATGACACTTGCTTTCTTTTGTTTTTTTATAGCTTCATCCAACGAATTGAAGGCAAGTCTCAGGGGAGCACCGGGCAAATTGGTCAACCAATCTCGACCAATCAGGACCCAAAGACCGAATCTTCGCACTCAGTCGACCAATCTTCAGGGTCCGCAGCCATATTTCAATGTCAGCTCAAGTCTGCTTGGTCATGACCGAGTCGCCACTGGTGACTGATGTGGCGGCAGTGGTGGGTGGCAGTGCCTCGAGGGGGAATTTTTGCCAAGGTCAAAAATCATCTTGTGCTCGTTCTCGTGTAGGGAAAGCATAATGAGTTTGTATTTTGAATAAATACACAACAAACGTGCAATACAGAGAAGCTAGACGCTATTGAAAGGGGGCATCATAGTACTAGTAGGCTACCTTTCAGAGCGAAGGTATCTGGAGTTAAGGTAAGCTTTAGAGATCACGTGGGCATCACGTGTAAGTATGTACGGTCGTGTCCTAATTATTATGGTAAACATGCCTTGCGTGAAAATTGCCCGTAGGCGGTCAGCAAGGGCTATCAGCTGTCCTCATTGTGGTAAAAAATTTTCTACAGAGACGAATGTTCTTCAGCATATGAATCGGCCCAATGGTGCGTGCTATGGAAGCCAGTCTCTATTTGAAGGTCCCACTAGCTCAAGTAGTTGGATGGAGTCGGAGCTGGGCATGGAGAATATCCATTTGTCCCCTCCAACAGAGCCTCGACAGTTCGACCCTCCTGATCCTTACGATGAGGTCAAGATGAATGACATTGAAGGTGAAGACTCGCAAGCTTCTGGAAATTCATCTAATGTTGATCCCTCTTTCCCTGGCACTGGCCATCTCCATCCAGGTCGATTTGTAGAGACATTCACAGGTTGCAGGGAAACCTTTCCAGGTGGGAAAACATTTCTGGACGACTTCTGGACAGACCAATATGCAGAACAGAGATGAGAGAATCTATATTATCCTTGGGCATCCAAACGGGAGTGGGCATTTGTGTCTTGGTTGTTACAGTCTCCACTTAGTATGGCGGCTATTGATGATCTCCTCTCGCTTGACCTCGTGAGTAGTAAATTTCTACCATGTTTCATATTCTAATCCCCACAGATCAAACAGGCCTCCTTGTCATTTCGCTCTGTGAGAGAACTCAGAACTTGGGCAGAGATCCTTCTGTCTGGCCCAAAGTGGGTATGCGAAACACTGCGACCGGAGTGGCCCATCAAGCAGCCACTGCGTCTTTTCTATCGCAACCCAATCGATTGTCTACAAGCACTCCTCAGCAACCTGCTTCTCGAGTCCCATATCTCCTTTGTCCCACACAAGGTTTGGACATGTGCTGCCAAGGTTTGTTGTATCTATGACAAGTGGTTAAGTGGAGATTGAGCATGGAACATGCAAGTAAGCTTACCGCTCCACGCTGAGTTTTTTCATAATGACACTTTTTCAGGAGTCATTACCACCAGGTGCAACTCTCCTTGGCATTGTGCTATCATCTGACAAGACAAATATCTCCGTTATGAGTGGCAATCATGTTGCGCATCTCGTTCTTATAAGTCTTCCAAACATCGACTTGAGTGTTTGCACCAAAATGTCTCTCCACACGTACCTTCTTCTTGCTTTGCTTCCTGTCGCCAAATTCACTCACAAGATATCCCATGTGCATGGCCTATTACAAGATTGACTCATCCATCAGGCCCTCGGTATTGTTCTCTCACCACTGAAGGTTGCGGCAGCAGTAGGGGTCATGATGAGTGACCCTGTTGGAAATCTGCGTTATTGTTTCACCCCACTCGCTTCATGGATTGCCAACACACCCGAAGAAAGTTTACTGTCGGCTACAAGTCCAAAAGCCTCGCCGGTCACCACTGCTGTGTTGAAGAACTTCGGTGATCCATATCGGCATCCATCCTGCACTGTAGAGAGGACGCTTGCCATGATCCACACCGCCTGCTCGAAACACTCACCAAAAGATTACAAAAACTTTCTCAAGGCCGTAAAATCATTGGGCTTAAACGGTGTTGTTGAGCCCGTCTGGATGGACTGGGCATTATCAAGTCCTTCTGATTTTCTGACTATTGAGCCCTTGCACCACTTCCATCAATTCGCCTGGGACCATGATGTTCAGTGGTGCATCACCATGCTCGGGGCTGCCGAATTAGACTTTCGTTTTTCCCTCCTCCAGACTCTCGTAGGATATCATGTGTTCAACAAGGGCATATCGAAGCTTAAGCAAGTTACTGGCCGAGACCACCGTGCCGTTCAGCGCTACATCATAGGCATCGTAGCTGGCGGTGTCCCTCGCAGGTTCCTAGTTGCCCTTAGTAGGGCCCTGCTTGATTTTCATTATCTCGCACAGGCACCGATATTCACCACTCATTCCCTTGATCGCCTCGCTCAGGCACTGCAAGAATTCCACGACAACAAACACTTCATTGTCCATCACAGTGCACGAATTAATTGGGAATTACCCAAGTTAGAACTTCTCCAGAGTGTGGTACCAGGCATCCGTCAATCTGGAGCGGCAATGCAGTGGACGGCTGATGTTACGGAGCATGCCCATGTCCAAGAAATCAAAGTGCCAGCCCAGGCTGGCAACAACCAGAACTATTACAATCAGATTGCCCGTCACTTAGATTGGTTGAACAAATGCTTTCGTTTTGACCTTGCGACTTACCTCGAGGATCAATCAACAGAATGCAGAAATTTTGAAGAGCTTGACAACAATCACGAGGAGCCAACAAGACACAGAGATTTTGAAGATCATGACGATGAGCATGAACCTGATGCTGAAAAGGTCTCTGTTTCCAAGTACTTTGCCCCAACCCGCCCAATCCCCAACTATTTCTCTATCGCCTTTGCTCTTCTCCAAGGGTCTTCGCCATCTGCCCCAAAACCATTTCGAACATTTTCGACCCAAACTACCACGTTTCACCTTACAACAAACCCCTCATCTCGATTTTGAACTGTTGCCAATGCTGTGGTCAAATATAATCTGCCTGACCTTATCCCCACTATGTCTACATTCCTCGAGAGAGAGCGTGGCTGCTCGGTGTCCCTAGACAATGTCAAACTTCAAATATGGCAAAACGTACACATACAGCAAAGGTCATACCATCAACAGGTTTTAGAACTGCCCCAAACACTGTGTGCTATCCCACCATCACTTGTGAATCCCTATGGACTCTGTGATTCTGTCATTGTCAATTCCCAGCTTGAGAGCAACTGGCCAGACCACGGACTAACCAGTCATTCCATCGTTCAGATCCATCTCATATTTCGACCCTTACATTCCGATGTATTCGCTGCATATGTGCAGCGCTTCAACACTGGAAGCTTGAGTGCTATGACTGGGATGTATCCCCTCAAGCGGGCGATGAAGCCGAATGGAGAGTGCATTGGAGAATAGTTTTACTCAAGCAAATTTGTTCTGCAGCTCATATTATCCCTCAATTTGGCATTGAGGCCCATTTGCGCCTGTCGAAGCTGAGTAGCTATGAATTAAGTACTGACTTTTGGTTGAACAAGTACTGGTCAAAGGAGTTTTATTATGCATTGAGTTCCATCTAGGCTTCACTAGTAGTAATCGCATTATGAATCATTACCATACTTCATATTCGGGAATCACTATTGCATCGATTATCTACATCATCTTGGGTCTGAGCCATTCTCCTTATCTCTCTGAATCTTCTGGTAGATGACTTATTGAACATGGATCCTGCCTCTCTTGCACTTTTGAATTCATCCAGTAATAGATTGACCATGGCCCAAGTGAGTAAATATCAATATTACCAATCCACAATGTCCGAACAAATGGTGACTTGGTAGCCACTTAAACCACAAGGAACTCCCTACAACCATTTGAAGGTAAGGGATACTTGGCGTTCTAAAATATGGTGTCAAAAACTGAACATGAGCCACAGATTCCCACTATTCCTCAACCGCTCAGGTGCAGAAAAGATTGGCACCATTCCACAATGGATCGGTTGCTCGAAAACGACACTCATGGTACAAATGTCCGACTCTCTCTCGATGATAGCAAGACATTTCTGCAATACATCTTCCCAGAATGCCTTTTACTCCCCAAGAACACAACACTGGAGAACCTGCTTTCTACTTTGTCATAGTTGCCAGGACATTATGACAAGAAAAAAAAATGGTGGACCCAGTATCCCTCTAGTAGCTCAGCACCCATTGGTGTTCATGAGTCTGAGCTTGCCAATTTCCTGAATGGAGTGCATACCGCCATGCACAAAGCCTGTGGCATATTGTGCTTGTGTGTTCTAGTTTTTGTCGTCTTCATCATCCAACTGACCTGCTCGGCTGCAGCAAATGCCAGACGCCCAATCTGTGACTAAACCTTTAGATGGAGCGTATGCGATATGAAAACCCGACATTACATGCTATTTTGAAACCCCTGATGGCACCAGCAACCGAAACTGGGAGCATGTTGTGACGTTTTGCAAAGTCAAGACTCAAGCTGATACCAAGAGGGAAAGGGAATCTTTCCTTGAGATAGCTGGTAGAGTGTCGTGCCTGCTGGGTGCGCAAGACGGTTGTCACATTGTCTCTTGCATCCGTATCCTCAACTCATCTATTTACTTGTCAACATTCCATCGTGGTGGGTCAATTTCGACCTGCGCTTTTGACATCAACTCATTGCCACGGGAGTTCATGCATATTCTCATTGGCGTGTCCTTCTTGGACTATGCAATGATTGGCTTTGATACTATGATCAAGTGGAGCACCCTGATGGATTCATCGTTGAACTCTCCCTTAGCGCAAGGTAAAGACTCTGAGTCTGAAGGCTCACTCATTTAACCTGCAAAGACACTTGATGGAACTTTACTGAGGAGTGTTGCTCTGCCTTCCAGCGGCTGAAGACCACCTTCACCTTCACCTCCACTCCTATCCTTACTCACTGGATGCCCAATGCTCTGCTCATCATTGAAACCGATGCCTCAGACTATGCCATTGCAGGCATTCTCTCCATTGAATGCCCCACTGACAAGGAGATCTGCCCAGTCGCGTTTTACTCCTGCACCCTTACTGCCCTGGAGCTCAACTATGATGTCCATGATAAGGAGCTGTTGGCCATCTTTGAGGCCTTCCAGCACTGGCAACATTACCTTGAAGGTTCTGGAACTCCGATCAATGTTGTCACTGACCATAAAAATCTTGAATATTTTACTTCCTCCAAAGTCTTGACCTGCTGGCAGGCCTGCTGGTTGGAATTCCTCTGCCAATTCAACTCGCCATTTGCTTCTGCCTTGGCCACCTTGGCAGTAAACCTGACTCTCTTACCAGATGATGGGACATCTACCCAAAAGAGGGGGATAGTGACTACGCTCGCATCAATCCTCACAACCTCTGACCTGTTTTTACCAAAGAACAGCTCGTATTGTCTCTACGAGCTACTCACTTCCTCAACCCCACCATGCATGCATAGGGTCTGTCATGGGTATGGGTAACCCACATGGGTTATGGGTGTGGGTACCATGTGGATATGGGTGTGGGTACTGGCTTTGTGTACCCATACCCCTACCCATACCCACACAGTGGGTATGCCAGCAAAAGCTATGTCATAACCAATCTAACTACAAAAAGAGTGACACTGCCCATTGAACACCATTTTCAATGTAGCTAGAAAAAGAAATAACAGTGTGAAACCAAATAAAAAAAGCTTGCTCGGGTCCACCAAATTTTCGGACCTCTATTTTCGAACCTCTACCACCCATGTCTGCACCACCACCAAAACGAGTTCCACGAATGACTGAAAAGGCAAAGGCAGCCATGGTCGAGAAGGAGATCACTTCATCAAGGAAAAGAAGGCTTAGTGTTGACGAGACTAACCAAATGGCTCAGAGAGCCACTAGAGTGTTCACACCAGCTAACAAAAGGGCTAGAGAAGAGTCTGACACTGAGATGGCTGAGACTGAACATGAAAGTGTGGGTAATAACAACCTCCGCACACGCTCACCGAGCCTCGAGGAAATTCCACCTCCCAATGACATGGGGTCAGAAACTCCTGCTGAGGAGCTAAGTCCGTCTGTTGGTTTAATCCTAGTAGATTGAAAGGGCTAAATATTATCACAGAGCGCTTGCAAAAAGAATGGACATCACCTATTTACCAGTTCTTCGAACCAATGCCAAATGTCATAACTATCAACGGGCGTCGTGCCCATGAGTTCAAATGCAGTGCTCATGGCTGCGAGTCAAGAATACGTCGGTACTTGGACACAAAGGATGCTCGATCCACTGGGAACATGCGTAAGCATGTGAAATCATGCTGGGGCAATGAAGCTCTCACTGCTGCTGATGAAGCCAAGGATGTGGGTCAAGTTAAAACCCACATTGTCAGAGGTATCCTACGAACTGGATCGATCACGGCAGCGTTTGAACGAAAGGGGAAAGGCAAGATTACTTACAGTCATTGACAACTTACATGCGGCGAGACCAGGTAGTTTTTTCTCCGTCGCTCTCCGGATATCATAATTGATGTGTAACGGGACAGGGCGGAGCTTGTTCGATGGGTTACAGAGAGTCTACGGCCATTTTCAATCATTAAGGACCACGGATTTTTAATGTTGATGAAAACGGGTCGACCAGAATATTACTTACCGTCTGCAGAGACCGTATCGCGGGATGTTAAACAGGTATTTGCTCATACCCACAAACGGATTGCTAAAATGTTGAGGGTGCGTCAGTGTTTGCATGAAGTAGAGAAGTGATGGCTAACACCTTACTAGGAGTATGGAGGCAAGCTCCACTTCACAACGGATGCCTGGACTTCCCCAAACCACCAAGCATTTGTCACGTTTTGCGTCCACATGGAGAAAGACGGGAATCCATTGACATTTCTGTTAGATATTGTAGCGGTAGCAAAGGTTAGTGTCCACTTACCACCTGATAATGGTGTCCTTGTCAACACAGATCCACATCAGCAAACTGGTACTTTTGGTACAGTGGCTACAGGATTTTACAGGATTTTACAGTGTTTCAGCCCTGTACAGTCCTGTCCAGAACACTTGGCCTTGTACAACCCTGTCCAGAACACTCACCTTGTACAACCCTGTCCAGAACACTTACCTTGTACAATCCTGTCCAGAACACCCAACCTTGTACAACCCTGTCCAGAACACTCAACCTTGTACAGC